>JAQFYB010007303.1:0-10993 GCA_034694085.1 Pogonognathellus longicornis
TTATTGAGGTAATAACAGCGAAAAATACCATCCGAAATCTAGTACCCCATGGGGTATTATTGGCGCCAGTACGGTAACTATTTAGCTGAACGCTGTTGCGGTAAGGATTTTAGTTTGCCATTAGTTTGCTTTACAACCAACCTTACATAGTACGATGTTCTAAACTAAAGGATGACGATCGCATGTAAAATCCTCCTAGCATGATCCTGTAGCAAAAGGGAAAACTGCGAACAACAAAGTATAGCAAAGCATTGCAAAATTCAATAAAATCTTAACATTTGTGTGTATGTATTTTCTATCTGGTAGTAGTACAGTAGTACATGGACTTGTAAAATAACACTACACTACTTGCTCCACTACTACAAGCCTATATACATTGCATATTGCATTGCATTCACACACTACTACTTTTCATTCTACTACAACACAGCTACGATAGCTAACAACACCACACACAGCTGCACATGTACTGCTATCGCCAAACTATACAATGTGCAGATATGCAGGGTGAGCTAAAACTTTTACTCATGATGATAAAACTTGTATTTGTTATCCGTCTTCTATGTATTTGTTTGTTATACAGTTGTCTTCACGGTGCAATCCTCAGATGACAAGACACGGTCTGAGTAGCTCTTGAGTATTTACAATAAGAAAGAGAAAATTGCGTCATTTATGGCGTGAAAGAAAGGACACCACAATTCCAATTCACACTAGAAACTTTCCAAGCAATTTAGTGACGATAAAGTGACAAATAGTTATTAAATATGTATAACACGACATTTAGATATTTAAAATGCATAAATATTCATCAAATCATCAATAGTCAGCCCACCTATATATCATTAGAACATGAAAGTCTACTTTAGTAAATATCTACTAGTACGATGGTTGTACAATAATTTCTGTTTTCTATAAAAACTCTTTATGACAACTTTGAAACTTTCATATTAAGTTCAAGTCTTTCTTACATTGATTTTACAATTACTAAATGCAAGGCGTTCAGTCATGAATTTAAATTAAGACATTTGGCGTACCACATAGTATGCTTTTCAAACTTATTGTTAAAATAATGCCATATACAAATAGTTTGTATACCACTAGGTAGTTTGTTGCACCCTGTGTTGTTAGCTACTAACATAGTTATAGTATTTCCATTTATACTCTTACTCTTGCACTTATATGTATTCGCTTCCCTTGATTTTGTTCTACATGCACTAGCGTAGACAAACATAAAAGTAAAGACTTTTAATGCTTGTGTATGCGTCCCTTGTAGAATTAGGTCTCCATTGTGTGTGAGGTCAAAACTATATCATTATAGCCACTTTACAAGTAAGAATACTAAGAATAGGCCCCTTTGACAATTGCTACATGTAAGAAGCTCACGTATTCAAAGTACTAGCCAGAATTTTAAGCTCAAACTTCCATGCCGTAACACACACTAAACTCCTTACCCCACCACTATACAAATAATGATTAAAAAATTGAGTAATTGCTCATGAACAGCTAATAAAGAGCTGAATCGAATCTTTCGCAATTATGTACAGTATGAGAATTTCAAAGGTGGAAAACAATTGAATATTTTTAGACACCAAGAAGGGAACCCTCCTAAAATTACTGGGAGACGTTTCAATGAAGTCAGTTGAAGGTGTAAGGGGCCTCTGCATCCGTTTTAAAAATTTCAAGTCTCCCAATTATGATTTGTGACTATTGCGAGCTGGAAAAAAATGAAGTTTGCAATCTTGGTAGGGATTTTTGTTATAAGAAACACACCCTAGTTGAAAAGAAAGGTTTACGGTACTCTTCTGGAAGTCAATAGAGAATGGGAAGCCTACAAACACAAACACGAGTACAGGACGACTAGTATATTTACTAGGCAGCTAGGTACCTTAGCTCAGCTCTTATACTCCACTCCGTAGTTTTTGGATTTGAACAGGCAGTAAAGTGTAGTGAGTGTGTTGGGATCACGAAGCAATACACTAAACGTGGTCGATATGCTTTAAACTGAAAGGCAGCAGTACGTCCTCAGCTGTAGACGAGAGTACACACTTCTAAAGTCTTAATCTCAATTAATACTCGTTCAGTGAAATTCTCGTCTTGTATTGTATGTGTACAGTTTTGACAGGCCGATGAGTGCCTACTTATAGTTGTAGTTCTTTCTTACCTTGTGCCCTATTATGAACAAAAACTTTTAACGAAAGATCTCTAAAGGTAATTAAGGGCATCTTGTGTGTTGTGTGTACACGAACAATCCACACAGCCTCAACATTATTGCTGTTTAAAAATGTTTAAAGAAAATTGACAACCCAGTTACTTAAACACATCGCCGCATTGTAAATCGTGCCCGAAATAATAAATATAGTAAGTAAAGTGATTTCGTTATTAATTAAAATTCCCAGTAGTTAAATTTTAAGTCATTTATTTTCCTACCTAAGCTATAGCTTCTTGTATATAGTGTAAAGGAAAAACTTAATTAGGTATTAGAAATCCGAAGTTCACGCAATTAATGTTTGTCTGATGTATATCCTTGTTGTGGTGCTGGATAATATTCGACTACATATGTGTATGAAAAGATCTGTAGTTATAATTATTTCCTGTTTCCTGAGTTTGAGGAATCGTGTACTTACGAATTACGATTTACACGTTGTCTCTTGCTTCAAAGGAATTGTGGTGTATAATATATAATTGAGTTATTGCTCATATATATTCATTTCTTATTATATCTTCCTCTTTCATCTTTGGTATAAATATTCCGTGTATATACATTTAATCGGATTGTGAGTTCAATGGGAACTGACATGATGACACAGACTATTATTATTACTCCTTATGAATATATTAAACACATAGCTGAGGCAGTAGTAGTTGTTTCTGTCAACTTCCCAAGTCCCATTCGCATTACAAATCAAATCTCTATAGTAAATAGGTAACAGCACTTCAAAGCAAATGAACAAAAATAACATTACTGCTATTTTTGCATTCTCACTTGAATGAAACATGTTTATATCTATACATAACTTCCAGTTGCATTTTACATTGTTCATTGTAAGGGTTCCTACTGTTTGAATCGTGTCCTATTAACAATTCACTATAGGCACCTATTAATAAAGCGAGTACATTGACTGTTTTGAGCAATATAGCTATAAATACATGTAACTAAATGTATATACAAAATCCACAACAGTTTTAGAGTAGACATATAAGCAGATGGTTGAAATACAAAATAAGAATAGTTTGTAGGTGGAATTCGAGTGTAGAGTGCACAGAGAGCATACATACCTACACTTATATAATACATTCAAGACATTTCTTATTCTTATTAGCAGATCTATACAATAAATAGTACAATGCAAACTTGCATACATAATACTCTTGCAGTACTACACTACAGACAGACTCTACTAGTAGTAATAGCAAATGCATTCGTTTACAACTTTTACAACTACACTGCTTATAAGTGCCTACCTTCTACAACTACCAATAACTCCACTTGCAGTGGCACTAGGTAAACCGTTTTGATTTTGTGCATATTATTATATTTTATGTCATAGCAGTAATATTATCTCTATCTTTTCCTATTCATCTTACGTGTATACATTTGAATGCATTTACATCCTTAAAGTAGGAGTACCTACTAAAATAACTGCATCTGCATTCAAACTTATTTTACATTACACTGGAAGTGTATATATAGAATATAAGTATGTAGAAAGATAAATTGATTGATAATTATGCCATATAGGTTCAAGTCTTCGAGCATTTATTGTATGTACACAAATACGTGTATGCAACTTTCAGAACTAGGTAGCTTTATTACATTCTCTTCTATTCCATGCCGTCGTTGACCGTATTAACACACTTCCTTTCCTTTACTTCCTAGTGACATAAGAATAAGAATAAGAAAACGAGGTACCATGCATGGTACCAGAACAGCAATGTGTAATGTACTTTGTGTATTTTCATATGGTAGATGTCAGAAAATTAAAGAGCTTGCTCAAACTACGTGCATGTAGGCACAGGTAGACACAGACATTGAGAGCTCTACGAGACAGGTGCCTTAATAAATATTATGCATTCATTCCTTGTACTCTGGATGTAGTGAGTAGAGCGTGGAGAGTCCAATGCTTTGGCAATGTATAATATGTAAGTGAATTTCCTATGCACACTTGTATTTCCGTATTTCTTTAAACTCAATAGCAAGCAAAGCAACCCATGTGGCAGTTTTATTTATTCTATTTTGTCTTACTTTACTTTACTACAAGGTAGGTAGACAACTACACTTGTTTACAATTTGCCATTCACTATACTGTGTCATTCATTCATTATGTATTCCATCCTGTGTCGAATAAAGTAAGAGTAGGTAACAGATCTTTATGCGCTGAACTGAATACCTGTTTACAGATAGAGCGCATATTTATAACAGGAAAATAAAAATACATACCTTGTGTGTACACAGTGATTAGCGATGATTAGTAAGCATACAAAAGTTTTAAATGTGCAAAAAGAATCTTTTAGTTACATGAAGGAAGGTATACAGGGAGAAAATCTTTTAACTATAATATACAACATTATCTCTGTGTGTTTGTTACTTTACTAACAAGCAAGTGTGTGTACTTAAGTGGCGAGGGATATGATACTATGAGAGATAATAGTATTATAGCTTTCAGCTTCTGAATCATTATTTAATTGTGTATAGTTGCTGAGTGTGACGAATAATCTGATTGAAAGTAAACAAATTTTTGTTAAAAATAAATAAGAACATTAACTAAGTGGAACATAAAAAGTGTTCTTCTGTTTCAGTCATAATTTAAATTAACCTTGTGGAGATTTGCCTTGTTGCAAGTTGTAATACATATATGCAAGGTTTTCTAATGGTTAATTCATTGAGCAAGGAATTTACATTAGTTTCTGTCGGTTGCATGTCATGTACATATGCATATATAAATGTGTAATCAAAAGTAGTTTCAACTTTGCTCCACGTCCATCTCATATGACTGAGGGGAATGGATGTAAATGCTCTTTTAATCTATGATAGCGCATATTGTGCAATTGTGTGAATAGATAAAAGGATATCCACTAGTGAACTAACATTGAATTTTCTCAACTTGATTTTGCAAATATTATTTATCCAAGTTGACATTTACTGCGTGAACAAATTGTAGCATAATGCATGCATAATATATGCATAATAATACTCTTAGTTTAAAATTATATAAAATAGAGTGAAATTAGGCACTCAGTTTTTTTTGGTTTGATGTTGATAAAATGGGATCATTAAGGATCTAGAATAATTAAGATGTTTATTTGTTCGATATGTATTTAACATCGTTCTATATAACAAACAAGGCCTTAAAAGTAATGCTTTTTTCCTTTTTCATGCAAAACTTGCACTAAAAAAGGCAGAAAGGCATGAAATAATTCAGTTTTTGTAAACGCTTTGCTTTTACTTTCGCAAAATATTGCATTATACCCGACAGAAGAACTCGACTTCCCTGTAGTTAATGTGTTAGTAAAGATATGACGGTTAAACTGGAGTAGAGTAATAAAGAATCAATATCCATCGTGAACTAGATTGTTAAGTTGTAGAAATATCGTTGAGTCTGTTGTGTAAGGTATCTACTATAATTTATTACAACTATTATGTTTACAATAGTTATAGTTTTGTATACAATAGGAAAGGCTGGCCAAGCTTGTAAGGACAAGGTACAACTATATACATACACTGTGCCCATTATTTATTTGCGTATTAGTCACGTTGCGTTGGAGCTACCTATATGGCCAACGATTTGCAGCTTTTGAACAATTTATTCCAACTCATAAGTTGTTAGGCCGAAATGTACATTACATTTTGCGCACTACCATAGAACCGCATAATGGTACAGGAACTTAATTGTAAGACAATTTTACAAAATTGGTTTGTTTGTATTCCATAAATATTTTATCATGATGAAGTACCTACCTAACCTAAACGCAAACTTACTACATGGTTCCCTAACTGCAAAAATAAATATCAACAATATAGAACTGGGAAATGAAATGTACACTAGTGCTGTAACTGCCTAGACCCAATCACTTAAGTGGCACAACATATTTACCTTTTGTTGCTTTCATTCATATATAATATATTTGAAAATGCAGAATATATTACACTTTGTTTAGTAGTAAAGTAATAATTATGCAAAGTAATAAATGTTTACTAACAGTCTCATTGTCAAAATGAACTATCTATAAACATGAGATCGTTACTTATGCTTATACTTACAAATACATTTAAGAACCATATCAACTAACTTACGCTTTACATAATCTCCATGCAGTTTATATGTTCTGTGCATTGGTAGTCAAGTTTATGTTTTGTAGACATCAGATGAGTTAATTTTGCTATTTGCATGCACTTGGTTAATTTAGCGGTGGCTTCTGCTTGGCTAAAAAAAGTTGTCAACATAGATTACATACATACAAGTATTCCCTACTATCACTGCCAGTATATAAGTGCATTATGGGAAACACATGCGAGTAGTTGAAGTAAATACTATCAATTTTACGCTTAAATAACAAGTGAACGTTTTATGTTCAGGGCAGTGTTTAATCGGAACTACATGCTGACATTAAGAAGGCATTGACGTTTTCCTACTTATAAATGAATTTCTACAGTCATCATGAGACAGACTGTTTACGATAAACGAAGCGTTAAGCTACTGGCTAACTGCCGTTGATATTTTGAGAACATTAACTAGGCATGTTCGTCTTGAGAAATACAATGATCTCAAAATCGATGGTGTAATGGGTTGTTTGTGATAATACGGTAATTGGTCCACATTTTTGTGTTAAATGTCACACATTTAAAAAATATATCAACCAAAAATGTTCAAGATAGTTTGCAACGAATAGTTTAACGTAATGACATGTTACATACGTTACATACCAAGAGTCATGCCACTAAGGTTGCTTGACATTCAGAAAATATGCATTTCTAAAATTATATTCTATTATGGGACAAAAACTGTTAACTGTACGCTTATTATTTGGTTCGATACAAGCTCATATTCAAAATTATAGATTTATGATTCGACGGTATTGAATTTTATTGGCTAAATAAATATTTTTTATGCTTATGAAAGCTTTCCCTTGTAAATTCCATGGTAAATCTAATAAATATTTCAACGACGCAATGGTTAATGGGTTTATATAGGATTAGTATATCACGCATAGCCACTTTGGCCGTATCTAGGATTTCGGGAGTGCAAATGTTCAAAAAGGGCCTAAAAACGGCATTCTTGACAAAAACTTCATATTATTTATTTTTAGTTTCAAAATTTCCGAAGGGGCAACTGTTCTCTTTGCACTACCCTCAATACAGCCTTGCATAAAATATCAAAGTTTGATTCCATTTACTAACCGCCCGAATTTTCATTACTACATTCTCTCCTAAAATAAATACACACACCTACATAGTATAATATATCATCATTTATAGTCTATTTGATTATGTCGTACTACTCGGGCACATTTCTTCCTAACTATACGCTGCACTTGCATTGATGTATCAATGTATCCGCACTTTGCATGTGAATTGGTATTAACCTTGATAGATTGTCTGGCATGCCATTCACATTCGACAGAATTCTTGACAGTTCATTCAAATACTAGCTATGGGTACACTACACCATTATTAATATATCCTGTAGTATACTGTCTATAATCATTTATGCAAATTATAGTAATACTAATGTTCTAATAATGCAGAACCAATATTATTATTTTATTCTCATTGCAACAAAATCTATTTGCATATATACTATACATGAATGTGTATAAATGAACCTTTCAATAATAACAGCTTTTGCTTTACTTACTTAAATGATCACAAAGCATTAGAAAATGAAACTACATTTTTTGTTGTTGCATCATTGCAACTCATAAGTGTATTAAACCGTAACATCAACTAGATTATACGTCTACTTTGCAATATTGTATTATGTCATGTCATCAATCAGCATTTCCTGAAATGCGCTACTTATACCAATACTACCACCACGCTACGGTCTACGCTAACTCACTGTCTACATTAGATTATTATACACAGACTTCTTTGTTCCTTGAGCTTAAGTACATTACGTAGCTTGGTTTGCCTCAAAATTATCTTCCTATATAAGAAACGTCACCGAAGAGACCTTCAATGAGAAAACACACCACACAGTTTATACTACGATGACGCTGGTACTGGATTTTCTGTTTCAGTGCTACAGTTGCTTTCTACTGTCTAACGAAGGAGCAAAAAAGGGAAGTGCTATGGTATAACTCTCCAGCGTCTCCAGTCTGCACTCGACCACAGAAATAAGTAGGTAGAAGCTGATGATGACTTGTTGGTTGCTATATTTATATAATGCGATTCAATTACGCAACCAAGCACAGCACACAGTAGCGGATGTGACAGGACGTGCCTTTAGTCCCTCTGGCTAAGCTAATGATAATGGTTAACTTTAGGAGGAGAATTTAGATTCCATTGTTTCTCACTCAGGAAATTGCCAAATATACAGAGGATCGTGTAGAGAGTATTTGCTAGGTAGTACGTATACATTGCTATTTTGATAGAACATGGTTGTAGCTTTGTATTTAGGAATGAAATGATGGTTGTAGATGAGGATGAATTCACCAGAGTATTAATGATACTTGTGATTAGCAGCTATGCATTATAATTGGACTGTAATCATAAGCCTGCTTTGAAGCCTTATTTTTCCACTGACGCAGTAGTTTCGATTTTCTTCAGTTTCGAATGCTTTTAATATAATACTATTAGCATTAATAATACACTCAACTTTGGCCTCTCAGCCATTCATTACTTATTACAAGGAAAATTGTATTAACGTGGATGTTGAGTTCCATTTTACTAACTTCGTTTCATTTCCATTAGTTTTAGATGTATTGTAGAGATAGCACGAAAATAATGTTGATACATATAAGCAAATATGTAGGTACGTATTTACTTTATTTATTTACCTCGTAGATACAATATCTTTGTGAAAATCTACGTCTCTGTACTATAGACTAGTTGCTTTGTTTTTCATAATAGTATAGAGTAATAATGAAAACAGTGCGCAATTCGTGGAGTAGGTATATCAGTGTGTGTATTGTTTCGTATTGTAAAGTTGAGATTAGTTTGTATTTTTATGTCGGCAAGGCAAACCTACTTGTAAATATCGAACGGTATTGAGATTGAGATGTATGTTTGTTGGAAGTTGGAAAGTTTTGTGGAAGGAATTAAAAAAGTAGAATAGAATGTAATAATACGAAGGACTAGGAAAGGGGATTTGACTCACAATTCGCAGTAGTAAACTTTTTACAATATAATAGTAAACAATGAACGTTTTCTACATTATCAAATCTGCTGCGAATATTTTTTCAGGGTTGTTTGTTTAATTTAGCAACTCATATAAATATTTGCTAGAGATTGCTTGCCGTAAAGCTTTTTTGATCCAAGAGAAAGTTATTTTTGTCACGATATTTTGAGTTATTCACTTGCTCTTGTGTAAAAGTTTGTCTTTTACATAATACATTTTCAAACATTTTTTCCTAAACAGTATACAACACTATTTAGCTTGAGCGCTCATTCTCATTCTCATTTAATTTAATTTTTGACATTTCGCAAGTACAATGGCCGCTGAATATTCCCCATTGGATGTCAATTGCTATTTGTTTCAGATGTAAATGTAAGTCGAATGCTCACACGAGAATCTCTTTTGTGCCTTGCACTACTTATGTAGTATGTAGGCCGCCTGTTTGCCCATTTGAGAAACCCGTCTCTCTGAGCAAACTCACACTCATTTGAAATGTAAAAGGTCGAAATCCGAACTTTTACAGATTATTTAAGTTTCACATCTCGTTCATATATTTCTTCTCTTTTTCTTGCAGAAAGAAGTGCTATTTTAGACTTGAGTGTGTGTATAGCGTTTACCTGAACGTCTATTCTATATTACATGATTGTATAAGGAGAATGGAGATACTATCTGAACTGACTGTCTGACTGTTACATTTATCTCTTTGTGTTGCAATGTAACAAATCCTCAAAAAACTCTCTTTTCTACTTTCGTCTTCCAATTTCGTTGTGTTGAGTTGAGTGGAGTGGAGTGAGGAAAAGTATGAGTGAGAAGATAGCTCTCTTTTCTCAGAAGTGGAGAAAAATGAGACGAACAGCCCTGAAAGATAATAATACACTTGGTAGTTATAATATTTTATTATGTTACACAAACTTCTGATTGAAAGAAAAGAGTAGCTCGTGTCTCAGATTTGAAATAGACGAGATCATAATAATACACCAGAGAACTTCCACTCGTCCTTTGACGTAGACGAGAAATTGCTCCATTTTCCCGAAAATCTCTTTTTTCTTCAGCAACACAAGGATTTGGCGTCAAGTCGAAAATAATGATGTAGAGTGACACAATATAAGAATAAATGGGCGACGACGGTAATAATAACTCACAAACCTCTTACATTATTGTCGCAGAACATCAACAAACATAAGTCGTTTGACGTTTCCTACTAATAAAATAAAAATCAGTTGTAGCACTACAATGATGTCATCCTATAAACATTTTACTAATCTTCCTGACTCATATTATAGCTACCTAAATCATCTCTATGTACAAACTGTGTGTATCCTATATTATTATACCATTATTATGACATTTCTTGCAAACACCATAGTTTATAGGGATTTCACATACAACAAGATACAATGTTATGGCGAGATTAAGAGGTGTGTGTGTTGTGTATATAACAACTCATGGATTTAAATAGCTATTATACCAAGAAATAATTCTATTCAGATCCCGTTGCAAAATGACTCATTCTGCTTTATCAAGAGCATTAAGTTTCTAAGACGTAAGCAACTGTCTTGTCTGTTTTTTTCTAACCACTATATACAGGGTGTTCATTTTATGTCTGACCCTTTACAAGTGCTTATTACAGCTGCAAATGTCAATGAATATAGGTGTTG
>JAQFYB010007304.1:0-10993 GCA_034694085.1 Pogonognathellus longicornis
TTGAGTATCTTAAAATACTTTTGAGTATCTTAAAATACTTTTGAGTATCTTAAAATACTTTTGAGTATCTTAAAATAATTTTGAGTATTTTAAAATACTTTTGAGTATTTTAAAATACTTTTGGGTATCTTAAAATACTTTTGAGTATCTTAAAAATTGCAGTATTTCCTCTTCAACGAAGGAGTGCAGGAACATTATATAAACGTAGCCATTTTTTATATATGCATGTAAAGCTAGATAAAATAATGTATCAAAAGGATGAAATATCTAATTAAAAATAGGAGTTGTAAATTCATACCTCCCAATGATTGATAGAAAATGAAATGAAATATTATAAATGTAAAGCAAAGTACTGCATACTAGTTTATTAGAATCATTTCGGACACGTAGACAACGTTCTAGTTGAATAGCTAAAACAGAATTTTATTATATTTAAAGACGTAGTTACGAATGTTATGTTAGAATTAGAGTTAGTAAACGAAACAGCATGGTACGAAATGATACATATTCGTTAGTCAAAAATTACAGCTAATTATCATATTTTGACTCAACATACACAAATTGTTGTTTTGATAATAAGCATATTACTACACTAATAAATTAATTGAAAAAGTTTGAGTGAAATTCATCACTGACATGAATTAAAAACTTCGCCTAGCAGTCCTTAAGTGACATCACGTTTCGTAAGGCTTGTATTCTCTGATAAGCTTCTGAATTTACTTGCAAGCAATATCTGCATTCCAAGTTCGGAAATTTCGGACAAAATTACTAATTTTATGCTGAATATTTGCAGAAGCAGTAACCTATTTTGATAAGTATGCGAGATCTAAACCCACTAAGCACAATCCTGATTTTTTATTCAATGTAGATCAAGGAATACAAATTAGACGCGCTATTTTTATTTTCGTCAGATCCAATCGTCTTTTTGAAGTTATTTCGAGTACATCAATCAAAAGAAAACGGTGCACCGTCTTAGATGTGTGTCGAAGCACAATATAATTTTTTCATGTGGTCGTTTCTGTAGCATAATTTGTTTAGCGTTATGTAATTAGCAGAAAGCTCGTTAGCAGCAGTCTTTCAATTACAAACGCGATCAAAGGAGGTAATGGGCAGCGGATTGGGTATCTAAATCAAAAGTTAGTAGACCGCTTTTTTATCAAAAAAGACACACACACACAAACAGACTAGCCTCCATATAAGACATTACACGAAACGTGATGTCTAAAACCCAATTTGTTGTTCAGGTTTAGTGAAATTCATCACTTACATGAATCTAGAAATCCAAATTGGTTTTTCATTAGACTATGGAACAACGCTCTTTTCAACATTCAACGTCCTACACTAATAATACAATAACCTAATCTAACCTAACTGTTTTATTGAAATTCATCACTGAAATGAATTTAAAAATCCAAAATGGTTTTTTATTAGACTGTAGAACAACGATTCAACAATAAAAGCTTATTTGTAAACAGTTTGAGTGGAATTCGTCACTGACATGAATTTAACAATAAATTTGTTTCCATTAGACTGTAGAACAATACTCATTTCAACATTCAACGTCCTATACTTATAGTTTATGTGTAAACAGTTTGAGTGAAATTCATTACTGACATGAATTTAGAAAATCTAATTGGTTTGCCACTAGACTTTAGAACAACGCTCATTTTAACATTCAACGTGCTATAAAATGATTTTTATTCTAAACAGTTTGAGTAAAAATCATCACTGACATTAATTTAAAAATCCAAAATGATTTTTTATTAGACTGTAGAACAACTCTCATTTCAACATTCAACGTGCTTTAATAATATTTTGATTCTAAACAGTTTGAGTAAAAATCATCACTGACATGAATTTAAAATCCAAAATGGTTTTTCATTAGACTGTAGAACAACGCTTATTTAAACATTCAACGTCCAACACTAATAATTTGTGGGTAAACAGTTTAAGCAAACTTCATCACTGACATGAATTTAGAAATCCAAATTGGTATTTCATTAGACTGTAGAACAACGCTCATTTCAACGTACAACTTCCTACACTAATAATTTCCTTGAAAAAAGTTTCAGTGAAATTCATCACTGACATGAATGTAGAAATCCAAATTGGTTTTTCATTAGACTGTAGAACAACGCTTATTTCAACATTCATCGTCCTACACTAATAATTTATTTCTAAACAGTTTGAGTCAAATTTATCACAAACCTGCATTTAGAAATGCAAATTGGGTTTTCATTAGACTGTATAACAACGCTCATTTCAACATTCAACGTCCTACACTAATAATTTGTAAACAGTTTGAGTGAAATTCATCACTGACATGAATGAATTTAAAAATCCAAAATGATTTTTCATTAGACTGTAGAACAACTCTCATTTCAACGTTCAACTTTCTTCACTAATAATTTCCTTGTAAAAAGTTTGAGTGAAATTCTTCACTGACATGAATTTAGAAATCCCAATTGGTTTTCCATTATACTTTAGAACAACGCTCATTTCAACATTCAACGTCCTACACTAATAATTTGTGGGTAAACAGTTTAAGCAAACTTCATCACTGACATGGATTTAGAAATCCAAATTGGTTTTTCATTAGACTGCAGAACAACGCTCATTTCAACGTACAACTTCCTTCACTAATAATTTCCTTGTAAGAAGTTTGAGGGAAATTCATCACCGACATGAATTAAAAAATCCAAAATGGTTTTTCATTGGACTGTAGAACAACGCTTATTTCAACATTCAACGTGCTATAATAATATTTTGATTCTAAACAGTTTGAGTAAAAATCATCACTGACATGAATTTAGAAATGCAAAATGGTTTTTTATTAGACTGTATAACAACGCTTATTTAAACATTCAACGTCCAACACTAATAATTTGTGGGTAAACAGTTCATATTCCATGTTAAAACGTGATGTCATATCTATCCTACAGGCGAAGAAGGGTGTTACTCGTTTATGAATGACATGTCTATGCACATAACATGTCATTACTTTGTCAAAGGATGTCAGTAAACCGACGCTTACTTTTGTTTTCTAATTTAAAAATGCAAATCAAATGATGTTTTATTAAAAGCTGAAACCATTGCCTCATGAAATAACATAAAATATTAGAGGCATTGTTCAGAGGGTGGCAAAATTGATAACTGCCTGCTTCTCTCCCTTTCAAAAATTTTCAATGTGGATAATTTAGATATTTCGGGTTATTTGTCAAAAATATTATCAAAATTTTAGTTATTTGAATTTTAGCATCATTTGTATCATTGTAAATTTTGGTCACAAACGTGTAAGTAAAAATTGTCTACAAAAATATCGAACGACCAATAATATTCTCAAAGAATTAAATGCATAAATGGTAAATTGAAAAATTCACCGACAACATTAACCGTTGATATATGAAATATGACTCAAATGCAATAATAATTACAATACGCAAATACTTTGATGATAAATTTATTTAATGCTAAAAAATTATCCAATATTTCTAAACAACACCAACAACAAAATATATTTTCTTTATTTACAGTTTGACACTGTAAAAATTCATAATTTTTGACACACCCTAACACCTCTACCAGGGGTTAACTTCCAGGTTTACTCCCCCCATAATTGAAAAAGAAAATTAATTGTTTAAATTATTATTCCAATTTTATAATTATATAGTGGACTACATTAACAAAATAAATTATTGCTGAAATTATAAACACTCAACAAGGATGGGCACGCACACAAACTACGTGACAGAATCTGCAAACGTTCTTGCGCTTGGAACATATGATTAGAGAAAGCAAAAAATGATTTGAAGTGTTGATTTTCGTAGGTACATATTAATTTTTCAATACAAAACAAATTTACATTTTTGACGACATCAATATAAAATGTACTGTATGTGGCTTAAGAAAATTTATCCAAATGTTAAGAGCACTTCCGAATTTGAAATCTAAAAATACATCCATCACTCAGTACCCCTATAAATAAAATGGGAGAGGGGCCAATTGGACCCTAGTATTTTCCAACAGTGTTCTTATTGATTCAATGTACAGTTAATTATTTCCATAGAAATATGTGAAATACAAAAGATTTTATCAACACAAATCCTAATATGAAATAATCAGATGGGTTGTGTGATCAATGATGATTCTAAATAATGTGAAGGTAGTGGATCGCTGTAAGAAGAAGAATGGACCGATTTCAATTCTAAGGGCCTGTTTTGACAGATTGAACCATTATATTATTGTAGCCATCCTGTATGTATGCTTAGTCGCAATCACACATTTCTGTAGCGCATAGACATGATATTCATTTTAGCCCCTTAAGAATAAATGCATTAGCGATGAGCCCAATGAGAATCATCGCAAAGGGATAGAAGCCAAACCTTGGCATATCAATCACCCTGTGCAATTGGATCGTGACGAAACTTGCAACAACTGCCCCAGTGAGAGCCGTGACAATTAGAGACGGAGAAATGAGTATGATGAAATCGTTTATTAATGCATTGTACAAACGAAGTTGTACGTAACATTGTCTGGAATGGAGAAACAAGTAATCCTTGAGTTCCTCATAGGTCATCTCTCCATCGGACGATAATACGACAAGAGACCTAAATTGGTTTACCGATTTTTGCCTTATAATTATTATTTGTTGAGAATACGTTTATTTCGTAAGCGAAGTAGAAAGCATAACATTCTAGATATCAATATACCTACTAGTTTTCTTTGTGACATTTTACAGGTGGGTGTATTCGTTATAAATGTGTCGTAACACCAAACAAGCAAAACTGTCTATTTACGATGGACTACGGAATCATTTTGGGTCTTTTAATGTCACTTTGGGTCTTTTAATATAACTTTGGGTCTTTCAATATCGCTTTTGGTTTTTAATTATCATTTATATCTAGGTATATTTTATATAATACAATACCATGTTAGCCTAAAGTAAGCTGCATATTCAGTCGTTAGATTTTGTCATCTAAAGCCATGGAATTTGTAGGCTTATTTCACTACACACAGTTGAAGCAAAAGGTTGGGGTAAGCTTAGACCACCCAAAAAGCGATACACTCTGGTTGTCTTAATAGGTCCACCAAGTTACGATTAGCGGGTAAGTTGGTAAAGAGGGGTAAGTTCAAACTATTCGTACTACAAATGGCAATTGAAGTTAAGACAATTTCATGTGGATGAGCTGTGGTATAGAATAATTGTACATTAAAGAATACAACGGAGAGTAGAATTTATGTATTTTGTGAAAAGAAATTGTTGAAGTGAAAAAATATCGTGCTACATTTAGTTTCTGACATTATTTACTTCCCTCTGAGTGGAAGCTGACATAGTCAAATCGTGCATTCAATTAAATAGTAAAAAATGTCTTTAGTAAGATTCACAATTTGTTTGAACCCTAACTGTGGTGGGCATATGCCAGGTTACGGCAATATATTCGGGATATGTTTTACATGTTTGTCAATGTACTGGGCCCTTACTGAAGAATCGATTTTTGTTGCAATGAGAGATTCACCGAGACGAAGGAGGAATGTGGATTTAAATGACTTTTACCTCGTCTTCAGTAATCTCAGAAATCAGATGAGGTCGGGACAGATTCTTTCCCCGGAACTGTTTTTATTAAAAATTGGTGTCAATCCGGAAAGTAAGGCTGGTGGATACCCAGAACACGCATGGGAGAACCTTTATGCAAAATTAGTATCCTTCGGTATTTTGCAGGTAGTTAGTTATACAATATTAAATATCTCAAAATAATTGTTTTATATATTTTATTATTTATCTCAAAAACCAAACATCTAGTATGTCTGGTATATAAGTCTTAATATTGTCTGTTTGACTTTATTGAAGATGGTTCATTGGACTTTTTTAAATATTATAGGAGAAGCTCCCCTTAACACCAAACTGACAAAGGTTAAGTTGTTGACTATGATCCGGACAGCCGGTCCTATGCAAAAGTTCTTAGAACAGTGTCAAATTGAGAGGCTGTTGCATAGAGGAGCGTAAATAGCTAGACATCTGTACACACATCATGGCGTACAAATCATCGATTTTTCAACTTTGAAAAATTGTGTAGGCCAAACTATAAAATATAATATTCTGAGCTTTTGATATAATATGTAAGTATACGTGGCGCACCTATACAGGAATTCCCAGATTTTTTCAAAAATATTTGTAGCACACTTTTTTAAAAATTCTGAGATAAAATATCTCTCGGGACACGCTGTCCAAATCATAGTCAGTTTAGGGTAGGGAGGGGCCAACTTTAGGAAATCCAAATAGAAGACAATATTAAATGTTTAAAAAGTTAATAAAGATGTTTGATATAATGTTTTCAGGTCAGCGAGATACGTGTATCGCCATGTGACATTTGCAATCGTTCGGATCAAAGAAGCGAGTTGTTCTTTATAGACATTGAACCTGGCAATAATTTCTTGGATTGCCTTCAGCGAAAACTATTGTATGGGGAACCCTACGTGCGAAGATGCAACACAGCTGAATGCAACGGCGAAACTAACAGGACAAGGCGTTTTGTAATTAGTAGACTAGGTGATTACATTGGGATCAAATTACAGTGGAATTTGGACTTCACATTTCCTTTGACATGGACCCTACCAAACAATTATTTAATGAACGACATTAATGGAGTTGTGCAATTCGATTATTGTGGGCACGCAATATCACGGGGAGCTGGGACAGGGGAGCACTCGATTGGCATAGTACGTCATCAAAATCGGTTGCATGAAATTAACAACGTGCAGCACAGAATAGCCAACGTCCCACGGAGCAACACCATAAAAGCCAAGAGATTAGACCTCATTATTTATCGCCGTCGAATCCCAACTGCGGCAGCAAATAACTAAATTGGTGAATAACTGTTTTTACAACCACAGAAATTTAGATTTATAATTTTGTGTTAAACAAATTATTATTTATCCAGTGTAGATGCGTCATTCAGCCAATATAAATCTAGAACCCTCATCTATCTATTGAAAATGGTTGTGGGTCAAAATGCAATAATAACAATTGCAATAATTAAAATTACTTTCGCAAAAAAATATAAAAATTTAGCTCCCAAGCTGATATAGTACTTTACACTTTTATAAGTTGAGGTTTTTTAAATAATAATTGCAGCACACAAAAAATTTGAATGTTGTAGTACATGACTTGACTGTTGTTACGAATTAATATACTATATACATTTTGATGTTAAATCTGATCATTCCCTTTTGTTAAATTGAAAGTTTTCCTCCTTTCACGTACAGTTGTTCAGTGGTTGGTTATTTCTATATATATACTACTTAAATTCAAAACATGCATTTATAAAGAAATATTTAAGAGTTTTATAAATCATAATAGTTTGATTGTAGTAGGGTGGTACACGACTTGACTGTTACCAAATAATATTTAATTTAATAAATCCACTCTTCTTAGATGCGAATTTTAAAATATTGTATGTGAAAATGATAAAGCTCCCCGATGTCACATTATGTATTGTACATTCTCACACTTACGCTGTGTCATAAGTCATGCATGTATTTTGACAAATGTGGTATGGTGTATGGTACAATGATGAAAATTGGAAATTAATGTTGATGATGCGAGAATATTTTGTTATTGACAATAGAGAACCTCCCCTTGCTGTAGTTGACAAAAAAACATCACAAATCAACTAATCAGGCTATAGTAAAGTCACCAATACTACGATTTCGTCTCAAGCCGATTACCGCTTGAATACATCCGTTTATGTCCGATGCAACTATAAGATAAATGTATTCAATTCAAACAGTAGTCAGCTGTGTAATCCTACTCTTAACTTACTTAGCAATCTTGATAGAGTACACATATAATAAAATAACAACAATTGTCATTAAACACAATTTGGTTGAAAATCATGCCATTTGTCAATGAAATTCGGTTTTTTGTACTTAGTTTAAAATAGCAACAATATTGTATACCATTTTCTGTCTTTAAATTATGCAGACATCATTAAAATCAACCAACTCGACATTTTTCAATTTAAACTCCTCAGTCGTAATATTTAGTGCATCATATACAGGCGCGTAGTCACGATTATAAGATTGGGGGTGCACAGCAAGTTTATTTATACAAATTCTGGTGGGCGAAATTCAAATATAAATCCATAACAGCACGTTGGAATGGAATTAATTCAGTGAAAACAAACTTATAATCATGCGAAATATTTTACGAGTTTTTGAACTTTCTGTGCAAAATTATCTACCTTTTTTAGATATTCTATGTATTCTGGGTACACTCTGTACACAGGTGCACTCTGTGCACCGCCCTTGGCTAGGCGCCTGATCATATATGACCAAAAAATGGAGAATTAAATGGATTTAAAAGTAAAATGAGTATCCAAAAATGCTTATTGACTTACGTTAGGTAATATAACTACAAATGTTCGAAAAAAGTAAATATATCCAACGCTTAGAGATTGTGATTTATGATTATTTTATTTTACCCGATGGTAGCATAGAAAGATGCAATAACATCTGGCAATTATCCAGGAGAATTGAATGCATGTCACACCTTTCACGTATGGTTGGTCATCTCGTCGGAGGCAATAACAAATGACAATCTTCTATATTTTAATTTTCCCCATTTGGGATGCAAGGACCAACATTTCGGAATCTCGAGTGAAGGTCAAACATCAAACAGCTTCCTTCATTATTATTTCTTTAATTAAACAAGCGCCCGATTACAATGTTTACATTACAAAAATTGATTAACTAAATGTAGGTAAACAAAATGCAATGAATAAAAATGACTTGGTGCAGTACCTGAGATTCCTCTTATCATATTAGGGTAACTTACTATGTTAATATTCCAAACTTGAATAAATCCATCAACTGACCCGGAAACCAAGTATTTCTCATCTCGTAAAAATTTTGCACAATCTACGTTATGTCTTTCTTCGAACTGTCTAATCTATTTCACATATTGAGTTAGGAATTTTCATCTTTCTCTTTCCTAATGATGCCTTCCCCCTAAACAAAACGTGCACAGAAGTACTTTTGCTTGATGCTGCTGCAACTCTACAGATTGAACGTAAAGGACTAAATAAATAATTGTATGAGGTATAACGGACAATTCCTAGACAAAACATGACCAATAGCTGTCTTACGCTTTTCTTTATACTGCCTATTTCCTCGTTTTAAACTTCTCCAGAGGATCAAAGTAGGACCAAGGCAACATATTTTCAAAAAGAAACCGATGAAAACATTGAACATTATGATAAGTACAAATGCAGATACATCATAAATAAATACTTCACTAATCTATACACAATAAAAGCAAACCCGAACCATCAAATTGTACCCAAGCTTTGGTTTTAATGGTTTCATCAGTCATGATCCGGTTGTTTTAAGAGTGATATTGTAGCAGAGTGTCTTTCAATTGACAATAACTTTGCACAGATAACTGACTGAAGGAATTGGTCAAAATATTCAAATTTGTGATGAAAAACTAATTTTTTGCTTAAAACTATCCAATTTATTACACATAGAACTAAAAGTATTTTATTTAAATGTAGGATTAAACTGTAAAAATGTCAAATAGGGCATTTTCGAAAGGTACTGCTCATGGTTTAACGAGTTTCCATTCCCACCTCCGATGGTTCAGCATTGTATTAGGAGTTTACAAGGTATCTGACCACCAGACACAGCGTACACGGTGTGTCGGGTAGCCGGATACCTACAGAACTTTCAATGCAATGCTGATAGCTCAGGAACCATCGGAGGTGGAAATGGAAACTCGTTAAACCATGAGCAGTACCTTTCGAAAATCCCCTATTGTTTTGACATCCCCTAACGTAATCATTCACAGCAAGTGGCACGCTTCCAGCTTAACATCACTCAAAAATTTAAGTTTTTTAAAATTATTATCAAGATTTTATGTATTTCTAGTGGAGTTAAGCTGGATGCGAATCAAATTTTGAATTTCAATAAAACCAATGAGTCCAAAAATTGTGAACACCAGTCAATGATAGGCAATTTCATATGCAGCGCGTGTGTAAAAGGAGGAATCAGGCTGAAGTGAGAAAATGTGTGAACATGAGAAAGTTTGTGAACGTGAGAAAATGTGTGAACGTGAGAAAATGTGTGAACGTGAGAAAATGTGTTAACGTGAAAAAATATTGTTAATATTTTCGTTGAGCATCCAAATCACGTAGTTTAATAAATTTAAGTAGTAGCCTGTCGGCAGGTAAAAGTTATCCGACATGCAACAACCGTCTCTAAAACAGCTCCATTTGACATTGATACAATGCCGTTCGGCAAGCTCTTGCTCCGTACACCGTACTTGCTCACATAACGACTGCTAGGCGTAGTTTTAGACATCACGTTTCGTGGAATGTCTTCTATGGAGGCCATGTCTGTGTGTTTTTGTCACACTTCTTAAAAAATGCGACCTATTTCCTATTGATTTACATAATCCGTACATTAATTCTGATCATTACATATTTCTTAACTAAAACTGGTGCAGAAACGGCGTTCTAATCCCAAAAACTGGTATTGCGCTTCGACAAACATCTTAATGGGTGTACAGTTTTATTTTGATTTAAGCACTCAAAAAAGCGTTACAAATACTACTGAATATATCAAAAATATAAATACTGTATTTATTTTATATTCATTGATCTACATTTTTTAATGAATAAAAAATCAGGATAGTGCATAGTTGAGTTAGATCTCACATACTTATTAAAAAAAGATAATGCTTTTACGTTTAATTGATTTTTGCATTGAGAACAGGAAAATGTCAAAAAGCTTGAAAGTGGGGGCCAAAAGAAGATTAATAAGATGCATCACCGTCGCACATAGTAAATTATTTCTACAATATTTTACCTCAAACAAACTCTTAACCTAGGAACGTGATGTCACATAAGGACTGCTAGGCATAGTTTTAGACATCACGTTTCGTGGAATGTCTTCTATGGAGGCCATGTCTGTGTGTTTTTGTCACACTTCTTAAAAA
>JAQFYB010007305.1:0-10993 GCA_034694085.1 Pogonognathellus longicornis
GCATGACCCGAACCCAACCCTAGCCCCATAGGGTTGGGCCAACCCTAGGGTTTCGGGTTGGGCTAGACGCTCTAGTACATACCTACATAAAATTGTCACACGAATATTTTATATCGTACTTACATGCAAATCCTTATTAAGGTGTTTTTCAGGGGATTAGTTACATAATAACAATTAAGTACATCTATGCCGTTTATTACTTTTATACTGGATTATGTAGTTATTAATAGGAATAAATATTAATGTTGTGATAAAAATCTAACAATGTTATTAATAAGGAATTTATTAATAGGTTTATTTTTAAATCATTTTTAAGTGGTAATAAATCCAGCAGACAGGTTACGGTATTAGGTAATGCTATTAAATGGAAGGTGTTGTTAAAAAGGCGATGGCTAAATAGACATCATATGTGCATCCCGTTAAATAGAATCATGTTATTGAGTGACACCCACACGCAAAAGATTTTCACAGCCATCAGACAAACGAATTAACGACCCAGACTCAAACTACAAATATTTTACGCATACTAATACCTAATAGACGATAGAATACAAAGAGAAGTTTATTACACCTTGCATGCGATAATACTTATACACAGTTCAGGTATGAGTGCAAGTAGAACAGGTATTTACTGTATTTAAGGGGGGGATTAAATTTCAAAATCACTGCGATTAGCAAAACTTAGTTACATAATTATTACTTGTGAATTTAGGGGTGAAAAGTCAATTCACTTGGTAAACTTCACAGGATCAGGGGTTAGGTCATCAATGTACTTCTTTTTTTCTAAAATTAGTTAATATTTGTCACTACCACGTATAGTTTTTGATATACATGCCCCACTTTTCTTCTTCCATTCAATTAAGATTTTTCCTAAAGTTTCCCAATATTTTTCCAAATTGTTCGTAGTTTGGGTAGTTTTAAGGTGAAGGACTGAGAAAAGTGGGGTATAGAGTGACTACTTTACTAAGTGTTTAATGTAGACACAATTTTAGAAAAAAAGACCGAACCTCATCACCTAATCACGAATCCTCAAAAGTTTGCCACCTAGAGGGGACTTTTTTCACAAAAATTTAAAGGGTCAGAGTATGTATTAACCAAGTGTTGCTAAGAACATCTATCGCCTTTACTTAAAGCCCCCCTTAAGCGACAAATTTTAGGGAGGTGCTTGGTATGCAGAATTCTTGTTCGTCTCTGTGGGTCGCAGGTGCTTTCAACCGAATTTCAAATGACGTTTTAGAATTTCTACTGTGTTATTTGCACACGTCACAACCCTAAATAGTAAATGCCTAGGTGTTCTAACCAGCAAAGGCCTCAATGAACTTTTCTAGGTTAAGAATTTCAATTTTAAGAAAATAAGGGTTTTTTCAAACAAAAAATATGCAGGAAATTAACGAACAACATGGAGATTTTAAGGTAGTGTGTTTAAATTTAGAAATGGATTTTTCATTTAAAACTCATAGATTATTGTAATGCTCAGTTTCTCCAGTTGATAAAATTTTGTCTCTCTAAAATGCACATGGGTTTGTATGAGACGAGTAATAAAATCTATAAGAGTTATAAAGAAGCTCTGTGGTTAGGGACTTGAGCGTAGAATGAATGTTTTTGCAAAGGTGAATTTAATGCATGTGGTTGCTAATTAGTAGCATTTATTGTATGTCGTGCCAAGGCGTCGTTGTGGAATCCACGGACGAATTGAAAGAGAAACTGGGTTTTTGTTGATTACACGAGTGTGGGACTGTGATTGGAAATGGTAATGGGGTTTAAATGGAGGATGATTCGCATTTAGTGTTGGTGAATGAATGAGAGGAGATTTTTTGCAGAGTGTGGATGTGTGACGGAGTGTGTTGAGTTGGGTATTGCACAAGACATGGAAAGAGTGGCATGGGAGAGTATTGTGGAATAAATGGGAAATGGTGCATTTGCATTACGGAGGTATCTGACAATGAGATCTGGCCAAGTGCAAATAGTAAAAGCTGGTGCACTCCTCCTGTCTGTTTACTGTTAATAAAGGGAATGAGAGACTGGCTGTAAAGAAGAACGGCAGAGTCTCTGTTTCATTTCATCTTCATGTAGTCGAACTTGACCAAGTAGTGTTTATCTCCGCTTTGTGTTAGTTGGAGACTGTGTGGATAGTAATAGCAATACTAAGGTTCAATGCACTCATAAAAATAGAAAATTACATTCTGATCTCACATTCAGTAGTGAAGCACACAAAACCTCACCAGCACTCGCAAATCCCGATCCGCCAACATTTATAATATATTCACACACACATAATCACATATGTATTCAAACACTCATACGCTGCAAGCGAACTTGTGCAATCTCTTACAAATCAATATTACTCTATAGTACCTATACCTAATATTATTTATCCATGTAATAATGACCAACATACAGTCAAGTTGTAATTATGTATTATTCATTATTGGTACAAGTACAAAAGATTGAGACACTAGACAATGTCTCCTGAAGAATTTTTCACTGTCCACAGTGACCTAGACTCAACTACATACAAGCCCATTTCAACTTCAAAAGGACGAACATAATAAAAATACTAATTAAATCGTTACTGTATTCTAGTGTATAGTCATAATAATATTTATTACTTCATCTTAATTTACTGCACTACTGCAACTAGTCTCACCTCTTATAGCCTGATAGGTATGTACACGCAACATAATAATATTATGTTTATCTGAGTTCAGGATGTGTGTATAGTGTATACACTTGTTTGAATTTGTTCAGATAACATACTGCAACTCTTACGAAAACAGTATATAGGAAATATGTATCGATCGTTGTGCAATTTCATGTCTGGGTTCATTGGCATTTTTAAACCTACTGCAGTACAGATACAGTATACCTGGAAAGATCAAAATTAAATATCAACACAGATATACCATAATATACCTGTTAAGTGTATACAAATGTGTTGCATAACACTATTAATTAGTAGTTGGGACTAAATCGCTAGTTTCTCAGGCTAATTTTTATTGCAACACAGATTTGATTGTTCGATGTTTCATTGTAATTTTAAGAAATAAAAACACTATTCAATTCAATTCAATTCAAAAACCAAATTTTTAAATTTTAATGGTCTTAATCATTAATTAGACTTAATTTGAATAGCTTATTAGGTGTACAGTAATTTAAACTTCGAGTATTTACCACTGGTTCACACATGGAGTGGTTCGGGAGAATAACTAACGCAAAATACATGTATTTTCAATATCCAAAATTCCACAATCAGCTAGTCCATAAATAAACAAAATTACAATGTTGATGGTTCACCCACCTAGAGAACCCGCTACTACAACTTTTGTCCTGCGTTACAACAAATCCAGTAAAGGAGTTGAATGATGTACTGTTGACAAAAATAGAGCGTTTAAACAAAAACCTGAACAATACACTTATGTATCTAACGAATGGATATTATATTATTATGCATTGTGCATATGTAATATTTCTACTTACTTTTGTTTGCATTTCAATTCAATCTCTTCAGCCATCATTTCTGGTGTTATGGGTCCATCTTCACTAACCGGAGCAGCAAACAACTTTTCTGGCTCTTCTTCGTACATAATCAGAAAATCTTTGTACCTTAACTTATATTATGCTCTCTAAACGTTCCTACCAATGGGTCCGGTTTGTCTCTTCCTTTTGGAATGGACTGATTAGGAGCTAAATGACACATCGATGTATACTCATTTGATTTACTGTCATAATATATGAAATCGTGGTATCTTTCAACCAAATCATGTGCATCTAATTCACTAAGGAAGTTAATCACAACGTAAGTTCTTTCATAGGAGCCTGTGAAATAAACAAAATCAATTGATTAATTTCTGTAGGAAGAAACACCTAGCTAATACGTAATATCCGTTCCGTGTACCAATCTGAACTAGTTAAACCATCGGATGTACGTTGCGAAACTCATCTATTAATTCACCTTTAATCTCACATCTGACGCAACGTCACACTAACATTAAATGTAACTTGATTAATTTTTAATACCTAAAATTTCGGCAAATCCTTGTTTTGCAAAAAAGTCGACAAAATTACCGGAGGAGAGAGAATTCACTATTAATGAACATTTAATAACTGTCTATCAACAGTTTAAGTTTAAGAACAATAATGTCACGTAACAAATCACAGAGTCACATATTATGTATATAACACTTATATACATGCAGTTAGGTTAATGTTGAACACAAAATTAATTGTAAGTGTGTAATCAAAAGCTTATTAATACATAGGTTTGATAAATGGTGTTGATTTGTAGAAACAAAAAAGTTATGAAAATCTGTTTTACACAACAATTTGAGCATGTAAACGTTCACTTAACGATAATAACGATAAAAAAATTAAAAACTTTTTTTCTCATAGTGTGCATATCCTCCGTCTGTGGTAAACTCATGTCAAAAGTAAAATAAATCCCAAAACAAGCGGTTAGGAAAAGTATTCAATATTCAAATAGATGATACAAAATCACGAAGTCTTAAATAGGTTGTAGGTTGAGGCAATATATACGTAATACTAATAACCATAGTCCAAGGAATTGATGATATACGTATAAAGCAAAAATTAATGCTAGAATTGCATTTTTTCATTTTAAATGACTACAATTTGAAAAAGGCGTCAATTGAGATTTTTGAATCATTTTACACATTGTTTAATCAGCAGCATTGAAATTTCCGCGAAAAGTTGGGTTGAAATGTATTTTTCCGTAATAATTGGCAAGAAATTTGAAAAGGCTCCAATACACCATTTTAAAATTATTTGTATTGCTGGTTGGTGTTCACAGCGTCACAAATCCGTGACAGTCAGATGAATTGCAGTAATAGCAATACGAAGTTTATTGTACTTTTTATCATATGTAAGAAAATGGGAAATTGTGTTAGTGATGTTTTTGTTTGAGTATATTGGAAAGAGGGCTATGGATGAGTGTAGGGTGATTGAAATAGACGAAATGGATGATGTGCAATGAGGAAACAATTAGCTTTCGACTAAATCTCACCCCATTTGTTATTTGTAGTGTAATAATGCTAATAGTGTTTTGTTTGGCGTTTTTCTGTCATTAAGAGTTCATCCAACGCTGTTGTAAATGAATGACTCTGGGTTAAAAGTGTTCATATTCACCATAACCTACAAACACTCTACACACAAACTGAAATTCATTCAAGTCACAGTGGACCAACAATATAAATATATCGCAGATTCTTGGATGAGTGCACAATGCACCTTCATAAATAAATACAATATGCAAACAGAGCTCTCTCGAGTGTTGCTCATCGTTGTTTAGTATTCCATGGGCATAATATTATTATCATGATAAAATATGATGCATGGAATGTGGATTATTCTCTGACACACCAAAACCATCATCCCCATCGTCCGTACTCCTGCACATGTACATTGTACATGTTCTTGCACTATGAACAAAAGTGCACAGGTCGTGGAATTTATTTGAACAGAGCTTTTGCTCACTCACACTCATTCATTATTGCGTGACATGTGTTAATGATGTGTAGTGTAGTGGTGCAATAGTTGAACTTTATAAGGATGAGCAGTGTGTTGCTCTTTAACATTTCACACACACTGTATCCTATATATACACTCAGTACAATGTTATATTTTTGTATGTACTACGCGTGTAAATGTTATAGGGAATGTGTCGGTCAGTAGTGGTGGTGGATGTTGATGATGATAATAATAATGATGGCTAAGATGATGATGATGATGGTGATGGGGTGCTTTGCATATACAAGACACATGTTTTCCTTGCTAATAACAACTATGAAGGCAGTGTATCAATAAACGAGTCTGGTTATTGTAAAACTTGAAAGATGCTGTTGTTGATAGACACTTGAGAGCGGTGCAGTCATAATTTGGCACGAATATGGGAAATCAAAGTGCAATTTGCACTAAATGAGCCATGAGGAGAGTGTGGGGCTACAGGTGTAAAACTATGTGTGAAATACAGTTTGCTGTCCATGCATTATCAAATATTATATCCCTCGCAAAATATTTATTGACACTCGTCCATTATATATTGACTCAACCTTTAATAGTTATAATATAATATATCTACACACATTATTGTATGCCTTCATATTACCAACCTTTGTTTTGTATATTAGCTAAGTTTTCTGTTTAGATAAATATTTCAGCATATGAACACAACCACTCATGTATACTTGGAATTAATTTGTACATAAGTGCTATACATTACATGTTTATGCTAGTAAATGTTTCTTATTATGTTTTATATAAATGGAGTTTGTCTTGATATTATTAACTTGGTACACAAAAGCCCATCTTTTTTGATATGCAGAATAATGCAAGGAGATCTGTGCAAATAATATGTAGATTTTTGTTGTTGCTTTACTTGCCTTGCTACGGCTAATAATTATTGAGAGGTGTTTGACATATTTATTTGTGTGCATATACACTCTAAGTGATTCACTTGTATACTACACTCTGCCGCAATTTTTCTTAACTGGGGCAGTTGTTGCTATTGCATAGTTCGTGTAAATGCTCTTTGAATGCTAAATGAGGACCATAGTACAAAAATGACCGTACGTGGTCATGATTAAATTAGTAATAATAGTCATTCATTCAAGTATCAAGAAATTGGCTCATCCACACACAAATTCAATTTCAGTCATTTCATATCAATTCCCTATCAGTAATAATAATATTCCAAACTTATTGAAATACATATCATGACTTGGTTCTCTTACTATACAGGCTTGTAACATATTAATATATTAACGTGTAAATGAATGTAAAATTATTACCTAGTATAAAATTACATGTATATATATACATGCCATGAAGAAGTTGAGGAAAGCATGTGGAAAAGTTTACTACTTACATACTAACTAAGTATGTAAACAATTTAAAACTATGTCAATGTACTATAGAGGCTTAAAAAGATGATATAGGATGTGCACATTTATTTTAACCTTCTGCTACATTTTCCTAGTGGAAAAGATAAAGATTGAATGTACAAATAAGACATTTATATTGGTTGCGATTTCATTATTAGAGAATGCGGCGAGTGTGTGCTAAAAGAAAGGAAGACTGTGTCATGAATATAGCACATAGACACAGAGTAAGATAGAAGTTGAATGAATTGAACGGGAAAGTGGAGAGAAGGTTTTGTTGGTTTTTTAAAGTTAAATGGTGCAGTTGTAGATGAGAGTGAATAATGCAAGGGATTTACGTTGTGTATGAATGTAATGTGTATAGCGAATGGAGATTATTGGAATGAATGACTCAAAGTGACCTTAGGGGCAGAAAACCTTGTTAACTGTCTCTCATCTCATCTCTCTTGTTCATCGTCCTAGTCGTTCATCATTAGTCACAATCATCATCATCATCTTCCTTGCGTCGTGAGCAGAGTCACTTTACTACAAAAGTTCACAATTCGGTCGACATAGCGAGAGGAGTGTGCATTGTTTAGTGAGAAAGTGACTATTGATGCTTTATATTGTAGCAAATATTTTTAAAGATATAGCCGACATAGCTATTACAAGAAATACTTCTCTTGTAGTGATATTATTATTGAGCTATGCTTAATGCATCATACCAAAGAATTTTCTTTAGAAATGTGTGCGTTTGCGATCAAATGAATCATGAATGTGTAGCGTCACCTTAAATGAGCATAAATTAGAGAAACTTGTTTGTGTTGATATTTCATGTGCAGATTAAACGTCCATAAGGCACATTCACTCTCAAAATATTATTGTCGCGCTCAAATTAAGGACTGACTTGTGCACGATGGGTTAATTGAAAAGTCTTGTCGTTAAGTTTTCTTTCGCCCATCACCCATCGTACAAATATTTTCAGTTCATTCAGAAATAATTTTTTATACTTACTTCTTCATATGAATGCAGCAACAAAAACATTAAAATTCCTCTCCAATGAATTTATCATCTTCCTTTTCTTTTTTAGCGGTATATTAAGCTTACACTACAATCTGTTGTGAGTCTATATTACAGGTGCCTACATAATTTCTTTAAATGTTCATATGTACTAGATACAATTTTAGATGTAGGTCGAATAAGAATATTATCATAGCTGTATTTGAATAGTAACTGAATGCGTTTTAGTATTCTAGCAAGTAAAAGACATACAGTTTGTTTTGCCTATGATGATTCGATGAACACGCTCAACACATTTTCAATGGCTTTATTATTCTCGTCTTTATTTATTTACTATGATGATTTCAAGTGCTCACGCGCTCTTAAACTCATTTTGGTTACTGCAATATAATTTTTGTGGAACTATTCATCATTTTTTTACAAAAGCAGGATTTATTTCCTTGAATTTATTCCTATTTAAAGCAGGTTCACAACTGAATGTATCATAAAACATTTAACAAGGGAGAGTCGTTTTACAGGTACACATTAAAAAAGTCAATTCATGGATGAGTGAAGTGTTATAGAGCTGCTGCTAATTCATTTATTTGAAAGTTGAACTTTAAATTTGAATTGCTCAATTGAAATCAAGAACTTTGTTCAATGGTTTTCACCTGCATAATATATATTTCGAAATTCTGTCAGTGCTAGTCTTATGATGCGTTTTACGATTATTTTTTCTCAAGTGCATAATTGTATCAATGTATTTATGTGCCAGGGCAAATAATGTTGTAGTTGTAGGATTAAAATTCCGAGCTAGATAATGTGAGACGACTTTTTTAATATAATGCATTTTCGTTTGGCTGATGCATTTGATCATATTTCATATGCTATAGTTGGTAACAAGTCAGAAATACGCTGTCAGGATAGTTATATGTCTAGCGATTGTATTAATATTATGATTAGTATTATGATTATGTTAATAATGGCTATTTCGCTGCAAAGATGACACGACTTGAGGTTTCGTCTTAATCTTTGCCCAAGCAATTGCCTTTGGACCTGCCCTTTTATTCACTCGTCTCATATCATTCACGATGCAAACGAAAGAGAAAATCTATAAATTCTATGTTACTGGATGACTCTAATGGCTTATAGTCATACTTGCATATTTTATGTAATGTTATTCCACTAAACAAAATTACTACAATTCTATCAGAATAAAATTACATGCACATTTTCATCTGCCTTATTTATAAATGCTGTTAATATTATTGGTACCTATGCACATTCAAATCAATTTTTATTATACGAAATATAAGCTATACTGTACTCTCATTATTGAGGGGTGCATTTATCCATAAAATTAAAACTAGTTCTCGTCTGCCAAATATTTAAAGCAAGATCCAAATCAAACTGAGATACAAATGATTCTTCCAACCCCACATGAATAATATATGAATAATAATGTCTTGGTTTTTTGTATCCCAAGATATTTATGTTAATAATTGTAACATTTCAAAGTAAATGATAGTGCTGGTGTCTGCAAAGCGCAGTTCTAAGGATGCATTATTGCATTTATTTGCTGCGTAATGTTTTCACTAATAACTTTCCATTTCATCTAAATTATCATTTTGTTTTCTTATCATGACATTAAAACTATAAGTACAGGCACTATACACATTCAACATTACACAAGAAAGATGCTATTCGAGCACATGCATTCACGAGGATTACCATTTATTTACCACCACGAAATAACACCACACACTGATTAATAGCAGTAAATTCAACACATAATTTCAACTACGCTCATATTAGAATAAATTATTTCCGACCCTTGTATTATTATATAACATGACAGGCATAAAACAATAATGCTGTATAGAATTACATTCATATTTTATTAATTAGTTGAGTTTGTAATTACTCTTGGATTGAAAGACGCTAGGTATTTTATTTTAAAACTATATATTGTTCGAAAATCTTGTCATTTTCTTTGCACATTGCATCTATGTATCACGATAGCACGTAGTCGTTGTATGGCAAACAATTGCTACCCGGAATAAAGAAGTAGAATAAAAATGAGAATGCAAATAAGCAGCTCGATTACAAAAGTTGTATTAAACATGTCAATTTCTTCATCAATCGTGTTCTACTGTTTGTGTAAGTCGTATGAGATAATGTGCATGTCCATAATAAACATAATCATATTATTACGATGCAGTAACAAAGTAAGTGAGCTGTAATGTAAGTAAAAGAATGTTGTTAGCTAAAGTGGGAAAAACAAGAGTCGTTCGTTCATACTTCATAAGTAGCAGTGTACAAATATTATTACACGGTGGGAGTAGGACGTGGTGAAAACAATCGGCAATCCGCGACACAATTTGCTATTATTATTGTTGTGGCGTGCATCGTATAATTTGTAGTGCTACAAATCGATCTAGTTGTTTTTTTCACTTGAAGGAAGTTACAAGTTAGTTTGCTGCTGCTGCATGCATGTACTTGCAACAACTTCTACTTGTTTGTCTTGATTGATTGATCTCCACTACAAATTGCCTGCATCACATCACACACATTCCAGCAGTACAACGCAACATAATATTTCTATACTCTCACTTATATATTATTATTCTATCTCTATCAAGCAGTCCACAAGCATTAAATAAGGATAATACAATAGAGTATTATAGGTGAAACAGATTTGTGTGAGAATATTCGTGGATAGCATCAAGAAATGATGGATCTAAGCGTGGAAGTGGACGAGCGAGAGCAGATGTGGAGGAATAATGGGTTTTGTAATGTAATGCTATTTTAAACCAGTTAGTCAATTACTAGCCTAGTTAAAGAAACTGAATGGGATCTTTGAGAAACAAGCCAAGTGCATAATATACACCTCATCTGTATTCCATTATTAGTATCCATATATAAATAACCTACCTACATTTCTCTAATACATTTATAATGTATTATATTAAATATATTTGATGTCAATATTCTCTTATTAATAAATATGGGCATACTTATTATGCTTCTACTTTTAAATATTATGTTAATTAAATTTAATAATTAATAAACAGTCTTAATTACGGCTGCCCTCTTTTCCTAACTTACGCGACATTGCTAAT
>JAQFYB010007306.1:0-10992 GCA_034694085.1 Pogonognathellus longicornis
AAAAATATATATGGTCCAGGGTTGTGAAATTTGATAAAAGTGTAAAAACGGTTCTAAAAACTTTGAATCTTTTTGATATGTCGTTACATGGAAATCACACTCATGGAAATAATTTAAATTTATCTCAAACATTGTTTTGTCCGATTTGATTTGTGAGTTACAGCTACATTTTGCAACCAAAATTGAAAAGAGAAGAAAAATTGTTAAATTTCTTACATTGTTTTGAATATATTTACTAATATATTTCATTCTAATCACAATAGCATCTAAAAATTTGCAATGTTGATCATGAATTATTACTGTATTGATAATTTTTCTAATAAAATTGATCGCCATTTTCATTAACGATTTTAATTAACGAACCTAACTAAACAATTAGTAACTATGAATACTTTAATTCAAAATGAAGATACTAGCAGGAAATAGATACGAATACGAGTAGCACAAAATTATTAGTGAAGTATATAGTCGACTATTGCAATGAGACAAATGAGAAAGTTCAGACTAACCAAATAAGAGAATATTATAATATTGGTCGGCTTAATACAATACTAGTCTCAATATCTACTGTTACATATTGTCCCATAGACTCGGATGTTAGTTTTATGTGAAATCAACATGAAGAAATGTGACTCAAATAATCAGTAATACTTTCAATGTATATTATTATAAGCTATGAATCTATATAGTAAAATGTGCTAATAAACTGAGTGGTAAAGTAATACAAAATGTTCCTATTAGTGTGTCAACTATAGCATCGGTGTAATGCTAAGCATAATATTATATGCTTGTAATCGTTTAGCCACACTGTTTGGTCAATTGATTTTATTTAGTCCACGTAGTATACAGAAAACAACAGCTATTCGGATGTTTAAATTATTCATAAATGTAATGTATTTGGAGGTGGCTTTTGTTTCTTACATTATGTTGCTTAGATAAGAAATTGTACGTATGATATTATATGGCGTCTCAGCGGTTTATTGGTTTGTCTCACTTAGCCAGAAATGGTGAGCCACTCATAATAGAACTATCACCCGTGCACACTCGTATTATACATCGTATGATGAAAAACAAATTCACACCGCAAGAAAATATCATACTAGGTATATATTTAATCATTCATCAAAAGCCTTGTGAAACTCAAAAATAATGAACTTTACTAAATGCAAAACGAATTTGATTTTGCTATACAATGTAATGATAAGTATAGTCGGCAGAAATATAGAATAATTTTTGCATCAACTTTATTATTTATACATGTAATTTGCAAAATCCCATCTCAATAAAACCACGATTTTAGTGTGAAATATATTTTACTAATATTATTCACATTACTTATCATATGACATTTGAAAAAATTATATGTACATACCCAAAGAGATTGTAAACTTGATAATTCATACTGACATATGCTTTTGGAAAACAATGATGCGATTTAATTGGATACTTGTCTAAATTTTCTGCATTCTCCAGAGTGTACATATTTATGTCAATACCGAAATTGAGAAAGGAAACTCCTTTGATTAACAATCTGTCTTTAGTAATTAAAATTACAACTCAAATAATGCAAAATAAAGAACTTAGTATTTAAATATTATTATGTTATTTTAGAATATAAGTTTTTAATATTGCATACTTCTCTCTTTGCATCTGGCTGAATCAAAGGCACACCGATGGGAAATGTTTGAAATTTGAACGATCTTCCCCATGCGGCGCAGATAGGGGTGTTGTCCATGGTACAAACACTGCTACATGTACTCTGTTTAATAATATTTTGAAATAAATATAATGATCATTCAATAATTATTATAGTAAATTATTACATATATATAATAGCTTTCATGATTTGTAGAAAAACGTTATAAAATAAAAATAGAAGGAAGTTTACCCTTGATTTTCTTAATTTGACTGCAGAGACGCCATTGGAGTCCATCGCTAGCAGTGCAAACATAATCAGACTGCAAATGATTGAGATCGTTGTGACCAAAGCAAATGACCATCCATCTAACTTTTGACGGTTGGTGAATGAAATAGAGTGGGCGGAATACACCGTCTACTGCATGAACGCTAACAGACACGATTATAGCTTAACTTAAGGTTTGGTGTCGCTCAGCGTTCATGCGGTAGACGGTGTATTCCTCCCACTCTATTTCATTTACTAATACTTTTTGGAATTCTTCCTGTGGAAGACATGAAGCAATATCGTTTGGTGTGTACTTGTCGTTTTACTGCTGAAATTCATCTACGGAAAAGATCGGCAATTCACTTTCGCGAAAATGTTCTACTGCCCCGTGCTTTTATGGAAGTTTCTAAATATTCTCATCCTGATCTTCCGTTTCCATCATTTATATTTTCGAATGATGAAATCTCAAGTTGGAATATCTCCGATATTCAAGACTTTCTACGGGAAAAGTAACATAAAGGAAGTGGAATTTCATTACAATATCACACTGACAAGCACTTTAGAGAACAAGGAAATTTTACTTCCGCTTTACAATGTAACTCAACTCTTTATCAATCCGTCAAATATAACAAGTTTAGCAATCAAGTATCCTATTACATTTAGGCCAAAAACAACATTGGATATATCTCTGGAGAGTGTCAATTAAAACTCTAACTCTTTGTGACTGTAACGAGGTAATTCCTGTGGAAAATCAAAACACTCTTATTGCTCCTTTCAATATTGATTTTCTAAATGTTTCTTGTAAACAAAATGGTCGAATTTTAGACAATTTTCATTACAATGATTTAGTTGACTTTAGCCGGGCTTTAAATATCAATTTAGAGCATATGTTAAGGGGTGATGCGATATTTGACATGGGCAAGCAAATATTCAATTTAAATCAACTTCGTTTCGTTAAAGTTACCGTAAAAAACTGGACCGAAGCTAAAGGAGACGTGAAGTTTGTTAGTTTTGTAAAAGTTATCTTTGAAAAAAACCAATTGAAAATTGAGCAATTGAAATTTGCCGAAAATATTGTCAAATTGCCTGCTCTTCCACAAACACTACAAGTTTTAGATATGTCATCAGATAATGGGATGATTGGTACTGAGTTGCTTTACTTGCCTAATTTGAAATCTTTGTGTATAACTGTAAACAATTTCTATGAATTGGTTTATTTTTCAAACTGTATAAATCTTGCAGAATTGTCAATATGTAATGGTAATGAGAGTAACCTTGGACTTTTAATTTAGGTTATGTTCCGAAAAGTGTAGAGAAAATGATGATAGAGCTTAGTCAATTGCAATTCTTTGATAATTGTATTGTTGATTTAGATTCCCTTCTTTTGGTGGGTACAGATATTCGTTCAGCCTTAAGCGATTGTATAGGCATCACAGCCCAGATCAAAGCAAAAGTGTTGGTTATTGATGGCGGGGAATTGATGGAGATTGACACGTCCAAAATCATTGAGTTAGTAGTCGCAAATAAACAAGCATGGAAAGTAATAATTGGTTCAGCTTGCGATTTGCATCAGAAAACTCCTTTCGAAGGAAGTGAATTGTCAGAATGTGTGGATAAGGAATCCAACTACTATCAATTTGAAAATAGTGTTGGAAAAAGCATAACGAAGGAGGACTTTCAAAAGTACTCTAAAGTGGAGCATTATTTTCCACCCTCGTTTTATGTAGAGCCAAGGGTGTACCCAGGATTTATCTTTGTGAGATAGATGGAAATGCATTGCTATATGTTATATGAAAGATGAACAGTTTATAAATTTTTATGTGCGGCATATAATTTTTAATAAATTTTTATGTGCGACATTTATTTATGGTAAATTGATGTGAAAAGCCTTGCACTAATAATTTTAATTAATTCTCCATAAAATAGTAAGAAGGGTGTGGATTGTTGAAAAAAATAAACTATCGCATTCCCTAAGATCTAAGAAGTAACATTAAGGGTTAGGTCAATCTTTTCTATTATTCATTTTCCACTTTTCAACCCGCCATTATTATCAAGTATTATGAAGTAAAGTATTTTCCCAACCGAATGCATATCGGTTGGCAAACAATTGTAAAAGGACGACTAACAATATGACACTCAGATGTTAATGCTCTAAAAAAATTAGCAACCCCTGCCCCTGTACAATTCATTTTTTAATCAGGAGTATCTTTTTCCTCAAAAGTGTTGTGATTAGATGGAAACATTTCTTTACATTTAAATCCTATGAATTATTTCAGTATTTGCTTTATCAATAATCATGCAAATTCCACGTTTGTTTTTCTTTCATGCGTCACACGTCGCATTCAATCATCAATTGTAGTGAAAGAGAAAAAAGTGCAATAAAAACATTAATGAAAGCAGGTCAGGCAGTACCTGTCGATTTATTAGTTTACCAAACGACACCAACCATACATTTCATGTTTGACTAAGCTGTGCCAGAATAATATTCAAAATTATTTTTTATTTTTAATAATTGGTATCAAATATTCTTCTTCAATATCGAAACTGTTAGTCAAAAAAGCATTTATCCTTCAAGCTTGTAATAGCGTCTGCAATCAAACAAACAGTGAAAGATAAAAATTTAATTTGCTCTAAATTGAGCAAAAAAAAAGTTTTTCCTGTTGTAAAACGATAATTTCTCTCGGATATCGGAAATTTTCATTTGAAGACTATATCTAAAATTAAGACACCTACGTTCAAGTTCAATATTCAAAATAATCGGAATTAGGTTTATTGCTGAAAAAGGCTGTATTTAGGTGGGGGCAAAGGGTGCCCCCTCCGAAATAGGAAAAAATAGGTTATTTTACTAGTCCAAAACATTGCAAAAATTACCGCGCTACGCTTAAACGACGGCTTAACATAGCACAAATTTTTCGCGCTACGCTACTATTAACTGACACTATTGTGCATCATGTTAGTATTTTGCCCCGCCCGAAATTGAATCCTAAATACGGCCTTGTTACTGACCATTTCCTAACCGCAAAGAAGTTCTGCTATCGTTACTAGTAAATCGATCCCAAAACCAATCAAAATGGTAGTAGAAGTTTGCGTCACTTTGTGTCATGTTTTTTATTTTGTTGATTTTCATTTCTTTTTCTTGTGCTATCTGCCAAGTGCGTAAGAGATTGATGCACCATTTCCCATTCCTCCAATTCACAACTCGCACATCACGCGAGAGTGACTTCGTCCACAATTACAGGGTGTCGCATATCAATTGATATTCTTTCCAGATAAACGTTTTTGATTTTACTAAAATCGATAAACTCGTCAACATTAACAACTTTAACATTTTGAAAATTGTTTCTTTCCACAGCTTTGACATTTAGCAGCTTCAACTCTGTTGGGATTATACGCCGAAATTTGTTTTCAAACACTATTTGACAGTTTCTTAAATCGAGATTTTCAATTAAAGAAAGAGAAAGTAGCGAAACGACAACAGGACAGTTTGAAAAGTCAAGGGTGAGTTTTCTTAAACTTGTAGGAATCAAAACTGATACGTCTGTGCTATCATTTGGTGAAGCGTCTTTAATGCCATTAAAGTTTACTCGAATTAGCGACAGTTCTTTCAATGTACATGGATACAAGAACTTTTTCTCCATTTCATAAGGAAAATTAACAATGGTACATTTCAATAACGAAAGATTTTCCGTCGACGATGGTATGTTGGACAAATTCACGTCACATATTGCCATCCTTATTTCTTTTACGACCATTTGGTTTTTTTCTAAAAATGGATTGCTTCCATTTCCACAAATTGTAAATTTGTCAATGATCCACTTGGCATTTGGCCAATGAATTGCGTCAATCCAGTCCCACTCCGCAGAATAATAATACAAAGTAACATCGGACACATTGAAAGACTCGCTTAAATCCAATGACAGGGATTTCAAGTCAAATATTTCCATTTGTGAAAAATCAATGAAATGATTTACATAGCATTTAAATTCTTCATCATCCTGGTATATATTTACATTATTTAAAGTTAGAAATTTGGGCGCTATACGCAAATTTGACTTATTCAAAACGATGTTGGTGTAGGTCAATTGAACATTTTCAATTTCAACCAATCGTTCTAATAAAACAGTGCTTTTTCTCAGCACAAGACTTTTCACACCTGGTGGTATTATAGAAGAAACGCTGTAACAACCATCTAAAACTTCATTTGTCTCACTTTCAAAAATTATATTTTCCAATGTTAATTCCCGCAAATTTACACAAGGTGAGTTAGTCATCCCAATTATATTATTTCCCGCAAAATTTAGGAATTTCGTGTTTCTGCATACCAATTTTTTAGTCGTTTGCGGTATTGTGGAAAGATCAATGGAAGTCCACTCAAGAATAAGTTCTCCAATGGTTGCACCGATTTTCGGTACATTGGGAATATTTTGAAACCAAATCGTGTCGACTATCCAGTTATCCAGTCCATTATCCCAGTCCAGGATTTCCACATTTTTGAAATGTGCCAATTCAGCTCTTATTAAAGTGTCGACCAATTTAATGCGGTTTGTGTTGCAAATTTCAATGTGTTTCAATTCACTGAAGTAAAATAAATTGGAGAGTTTTTGGGACAGAATAATATTGTCCAGTTTCAAATTGTGTACATTGTTGGGCAGTTCAATTTTTTCATCTAATGCACATTTTGATAATTGGATTGCTTTAAGTGGTTCTTTGTCTGTGATTGAAATTGTTATTGCCTGCAATTTACAATTATATGCCAAGGTATAGTGGGATAGTGGAGTTGAAGAAACAGTTTTAATTAGCGTGGATATTAAATTTGATTCACAAAGGGAAGAATTTGATTTTAAAGTTGTCATGAGATCTTGCATTGTCAGAACCCACTAGCTCCACAACCAACAGCGCGACGGCCACCACAACCATTCTCACTTCACCACGCCGCACTTTGGCTTCTAGCTTCAGTCTTGCCCGCTCTCTGCTCAACGGCTGATCTCTTCTCTCACATTGTACATTGGGCTCCTTCACTATTAATAAATACTTACCTGTGGACATCCGGTTCTGGTCCTTATATTTATTCGGGTTTGGTCTGTACTTTGATTCTCATACATTCACATTCATATATTTACTCATAACGAGTCAGAGTCGGCAGAACCTCTCACATTTGGCAACCGTAACAGTTCTTCTCTGCACTCGCAATTTTTTAGAAATATTTTGAATGTTGAATGTGTATTGTGGATTGGGAAATAGTACAGTTTACAGTTTGGCGTATTAATTTTGATTTTTTTTGGTAAAGTTTGGGAATGTTGTTTGATGTTGCTAAATTAATATTGTAACATAATAATTGTGACATTGTTGTAAAACATTTAAGGCTTAATATCCAACATTATAATAGTGTGTTGTATTGAACCATATGGTCGAAATAATTTTTGTGAATTGAGAGTATTGCATTGTGTGACATTTTAATAATACTTTGCTTTTGCTAAATTACAGATTCCTCTAGCGTATAGCGTTTTCGATTATTGTTTACTTTGCTTGGTAGTAATTCTGTACGACTCTTCCAGTAATTTGCTAAATCTGGAAAACACTAAACTCATCATTTCGGACTTTTGTACAACTCTTCCAGTATTTGCTAAACCTGGAAAACAAAACTCGTGATTTCGCCTGCTATTCTGCTATTTAATCCTGCTTGCTATCTAATACGAAAAAAAACTAATCCTGCTATCCTGTGGGAAAAATAAAATTCTGTCTCCAGTTATCTATGCTGTGTTCATTTTGAGTAAGGTACACACATATAATCAAACATAATACAATTTAAAATAAGCATTCATGTATAAGTATTGTATGGTTGTACGGTGAAGTTTCGACACTAATGTGTCTTGCAACCCACCATAATTACTAAAGTCAGTAGATATTAGTTCAATATTATACACCAACGGTGTGTAATTAAAATATTTACAACGCAGTTAGTCTAGAAAAGGCATCGACACTTATTGTGTTGATCCGAATTTTTGAAAATAGGCTTGGACACTAATTGTGTTGGGCTAAATTATTTTTGAGAACAAAGTCGACACTCACTGTGTTGATGCATATGTAAATTAGGGCGTTTTCATTTGTCAGTTCAGTAGTTTAAGCTTCTGGAACTTTGTTTTTCATTATCTTGATAAAGTAGAGTTGTAAGTTAAAAATAATTTATATACAGGAAGACAAACGATAAATCTTTGAGTTTAAGTTTGTCAAGGTTGTAAATCGTACAAATCAAGGTTTTAGGGAAATGAGAGATTAAATCTAATTTGAATTTTACAGTCGGAAATTAGAATTGAAGCATGACAAAGAAATTAGTAGTTGAGATATTACTCGAGGTCATAGTAGTGATGAGAATATTGATAATATGACTAATCAAATTAGTCATTTAGTGAGTACATTTCAGTACACAGCGATAATTAAAAATATCTGTAGAGCAGTCTAACAGAAGTAGAATAAATCCTTGAATAATTTTGTGATAGTACAGGTCAATCGTCTTTAACCTGAACTTTTAGGGTATTAGCATTTTCTGTATTTTACATTTTAGTTGGAAAGCAAGACGATTGACACAAATGTGAAATAGGAGAAATGACCCTGATGTAAGGGCAGAGAATGAGAAAATTATGTAGAAATAAAAGTTAGGAGACGAGAGAGGAGACAGTCGAGACTGAGAGATAACACTATGGCAAGGACTCGGAGGGATAAAAAAAATACCTGTACAATTACCTTATATTTTTAGAATTTTTTTTTGAATAATGAGCAGCAAGCTCAGTTGATTGAATTTGTAAATCAACGAATCGTTTTGCATAGGCATGTTCGATAGTCAGTGGCTACAGACACTGAAACAAATAATCCTGATGAAGGCAAAGCTAGAAATTGTAATGACAAAATAGTAGGAAATGATAAAGCAACTTTATTGCTTGAAGTTAAATTCAGTGGAAATGAAAATAGATAAATAGAAAATCACTGATCTACTCCTGGGCAAAATGAAAGCTCACACAATTTAACTATTCGACAACTTAAGGAACTTTATTTAAATGCTGTGGTTTTTCCAAAGCAACATTGGTTAGTGTTATTATCTACAAATTTTAATATTAGTAATCATTTAGGAATTCAAATTGAATGCAATAAATGCATGAAAAAGGAACATGTTAGTAATAGTTAAGCGAAACAAAATAAAGATGATTGTAGGAATTATCGAGACAGTTGTACAGACTTTTGTGATACACTGGTCAGTTATTATGGAAGAGAGTATGCAGGTCAAAGTAATTTCAGAAGTACATGGTATAATAATAATTTAAAGCGCCATAAACAATCAAATCAATTTGATGGTGCAGGAATCCCTCAAGAATTACAAATAGTAGTAACGCAACAGACAATGGGCAAAAATAATTTCAATCAAGCATCAGAAGAAATAAGTGCAATTTTTGTGAATAACAGTTCACACAGAAAGAAAATTATTTAGTAAATTAAAGGCTATGCAAATAAATAGCAATGATTTCAACTGTAACAATATTCTGAAGTAAACGTATTATTATAAAATAGAAGTTTAAATATTAATTGACATTTTAGTGAATGAATTTGTCAATTTGAAATTAAAAGATATTTTGTGAAATAGTGCAACTTATAGATTACTATTGAAATATGTTTGAAAAAAATTAAATATGCATTTAATATAATGAAAGAAAGCTTTACCGATTACTGATTAAGAAATACTGATTCTGTTCATTGAAAAAGTGATTGCCATTATAGAAGTTAAATTTTGATACCTCATTGTTCAGAAAATAAATGAACAAATATAGAAATAGTTGCGTTAATGAAAAGATTAAAAGAGGTATAGTTTGAAAGAAGCATTCATAGTTGAAGAAAAAATGATCAAGTTGGATCTAAGGTATATATAGTGAGTTTCCATTTATATTGAAAAAAAATTACACATTTATGTACGTACTCGATAATTTAAAGTCATTGAAAAGCTATATGCGAAGTAAATATATACATAAAATATATACATAAAATAAGAAATTAAATATTTTACAGTGAATACAAAACAAACAACTCAGATAGTAACTTCTATGTTTAGAACAAACCAAAAATACATTAAAGTACAGGGAAAGGATTGCGGACGCGTAATTTCATACTCTTATAGAAGATTTGGTAGGAATTATTAGATTGAACGACGGTTCAATATAATGTTCATACTAGGCTTGGATTGATGTATTGAGATCCTGATAGAATAAAACAGGATGAAATAAGTAAATAATAATAGAATATAAAAAGTTGAGTTGTAGGAGAAATCGTACCGGGCGATAGATCCATGTAATTGTGTTACACTATCGATTGAAAAAATAAAAGTAGGATTCGTGTGTTGTGTACACCGAGTATCCATATTATGTAATAAAATATTTAAAAGAAAAGGAAAGAAATCGTTTAATAAGAAAAAGAAATAATGAGAAACATTAAAAATGTACGTTAAATGTAGTAATGGAAATAATTAAATGTAATTTACATAAAAAGAAGTGTGCAGAACTGCAAAGTTCATAAAATAGATAGTGCAAATAAATAGTGCAAGTGCGAAAGCCGGCTAATAATAAACAAGTTGTAGTCAGTTCGAAGGCGCCAATGGACCCTACAATAAATAATAATCAAGTAATAAAGAATTAATAGTAATGAAAAGTAAATAAATATAAATCGCACAAGTGATAACAATGAATTCCGCTTGTTTTCACAATAATAATAAAAATATAGTGCTAGTAGTGAGGTCGCAACTCACAATTAAATAAATAAAGATATTGCATAAGAAATAATAAGTATATCTGGTGAGAATAAGCACTCAGATAGCTTAGGACTTATTCAGAATTTAAAGTTAAAGCTAAGTAAAAAGAAAATTTTTGCAATAGTTAATATAAATAGCACATATATAAATAGAGAGAAATCCGTTCACTCGGCTCACCATGATTAATAATAATAAGCACTAATAATGAGAGAAATCCGTTCACCCGGCTCACTATAATTAATAATAATAATAGCACTAAATGAGATATCCTTTTGGGCTCATTAAAATGATTAAAAATAGC
>JAQFYB010007307.1:0-10990 GCA_034694085.1 Pogonognathellus longicornis
TCGTCCTTATGGAATAAATACAATGAATTCTTTTTGCTCTTATTAGAAATCTTTCTCTTTTCCCATTTCTCTCTTTTGCGATTCTTTCTTTTTCTTTTACTATACTCTTCGCTTACATTTGCTGTCCAAGGACATTGTATCTGTATGGTAACTCGAGATTATATTTTCTTGGTAATGTAATACAATAGGAATCCTACAATGTGTTTATTCTACCTATAGGTAGGTGTAGCTCTTAGAAAAGTCTCATTTCATTCTGTTTCATTATGGCATTTTTATTATTGTCTGCTACGTAAGGTATCTGTACATTGTGTAACCACCAACGTCACTGTTGCAGGTGTGTTTTGCGCTAAATTTTTGCAACTATTTTTGGCTTCACATCATTCATTATAAAACCAAGTCTATTTTTGATTTGAAAACTAATATACAAAGAAGGTGTTCGTTATTTAGAGAAGTCGTTTGTATGTGAAGAACTTTACAAAAGCAACTTAGTAGGTAGGTATAGTTCTGGAATGAAATTTCTGTGGGCACATTTTGTATTTATATCTTTCTTGTAGTTTATGTTTACTGTCAGTTACACCAAACTACTGATTGACATATGAACCTGGTTTGCCTTGCTCCAGACTTCAGACAGCTACAATTCCATATAGGCACACTCTGAAATTCATATTTCTTGCGATGTATTATGGTCTCCTGTCCTTTAGTGTTTATTTACACTGGGGAAAGAGTTACGACGACTTACACATTACTACGTACATCCACTACTCTACAACCTTAGCACGTAAGTAATTATTTATATGATCCTGTTATACGACCAATGTATATTACATGAGAACACAGTTGCGTGTGTGCATGTTGACAACTATGTGTTGTGTGTGTGTGTGGCAGTTTTATTTTATGCTGAGTCTGCCTTGGCTAGTTGATTAGTTTAGATGGAGAGTGTGTCGTATTTTATTAGGAGATACTTTGAGACACACACAAACACAGGAAACTACTCCCACCATGCCCAACTCTTACACAGGCGATAACTACGACGTAGTAGTAAACTACTTAGAAGGTGAGATGGTCTCGTGTTGTGCTCCCAGCAGCGCAGCGTCATACACTTCTCTTCACTTTATTTCTGCGACACGGGCATTTTGAATTTGCATATAATAACAAGTTATTACTAGTAGCTGGAAATGGGAAAGTATTTATAGAAGTGGGTTGAAGTGAAAGGAAACCACGTAGTACGCAGAAAACGAAAGCACTCAACGCAAATCATTTTTGATTTCTATCAATATGTGATCTCCATCTGCTACTTCAATTTCCGTCTTTCCTGCTACAAGAACATAAGAACAGGGCTTTCTCCGGAAGACGTACACAAGGGGGAATAATATTAGACTCATATTAGAGTACAGCTTTTCAACTTCTACTTCAATGGCAACCAGTTTCCATTCACCAAAGAGATTCACACGACAGCTTTAATATAATGTCAAGTCACATACACGTGTGCTCTCGCAATCAAATCAAAATGTATGACGGCTGTTTCCATGTACCTACCCGCTCTATACACTTTGTCAGTGTAATATTGTAGATATTCTAGTAATATTACACAAACAAAGTAAAAGCGCAATTTTTATGAGAAATGATTTGGTGTTACAACGTTGGGTTTCTCAATAACAAATTCAATTTCATTATTACGTCTTTTATTTGCTCAGAACAACTTTAGTTAGCTTTAGTATAGTACAATTTTGTTGGCTTGTTTGTAACGTTGAAAAGAATGACTTTCACCTTGTCTTGTTAATATGAAGGCTTTTACCACTTTCACTTCCTTTTTCTGTTTGTAACGGGCTTTCCCTTACTAAAAAGAAAATTGTGTAACAGAATTTTCTACAAATAATAATACATCTATTCTATACAACTTTTCTCACAAATTAACCTACTGTACAAAAATGAAACAAAATATATAATACAATATTACAGAAAATTAATACACAACAATTTCCCTTTAAACTGCACTCGTTAAGTTCATTGCACATCGCTCACACACAAAACAATAAAAAAGTATGGCTAATAATACTCAGAAAGGAATTGGATTCATTTTCTCTCTCATAGTTAATTACATGACGTGAATTAGGTAATTGAGATGAAATTACGTTGCTCCAGTTTGGTTTTTGTTACACTTCTTCTTGGCATATCTAACCTAATGTTTTCTTTCTTCTTCTAGTATGTACTTTGGTTGTATCATATGGTAAGTTCTACTATGTATATATTCTATGTATACAGCTAAAAATGTGTTTATTTATTTAGCGTTAAGAAAGAATAAGTGTGTCAATGATGGGTAAATTTATTCTTATTGATTTCTTAACTAGTCCTATTACTACTTTATGATTATAGCTCAGTCGTCTCAAGGTGTTTCTTGAGAATGAGGCAAGTGCCATTGGTATCAATACGGTTATGATGATTATGGTTATGGTACATTAGATTTCTATGGAAGGTTCTGTTCAGATCATTTCTACGAGTGAGCTCTGCATCCGAACCCACGAAACTTCTCATGTGTGATGACGGCGGAGAGGCAGACTCCGTTGTTGTCGTCGTCGTCGCTATCGCGTTTTCGTCCAACGAGTCTCTAGAGTCAGAGTTTTCGCTGTAAAAGGCAATCAAATCCCAATGTTGTACATAAAACAGGAAAAAAGATGTTAACAAGCCAAGCGGGACAATTTTTTTCATTTCATTCCACAAACAATTCCTCTACACCATCACCACCTTAATCCAAAAGTTAATGTTATCATCGCAAAGAAAATCTACAAAACTAAGACAGTACAGGGGAAGATACGTGAAGGAACAACAAAATTTAACTCCCAGAACCATTAGCACCATTTCCTTATTGCAGCCAACCCACGGGAGTGCACATATAAACTTAACTTACGTACTGTGCTAGATTTACTGGGTAATAATATTAAATAAACACTACACGTATAAATTACAAACTATGTAGTACATGCATGCAATCAGTGCTCCACTCAATAATACTTTCATTTCTTTCTCATTCAGGAATTCCCACACCAAGTTTTTTACAGAAAGTTTGGCAAAGAAGAAAGTGGGCTTTGGTTTCTTTCTTTGTCAGTGAGAGTGGGAGGGATTGCTTTGAGTGCAAATAGAGAGAAATGTGTTTGTAGAATATGTACAGTAGAAGTCGAATGAATAAATGAGGAACAAAATGAATTTCTTGGGTACTTACTACCTGAGCGAATCTTCTTTGTACCAATTATTATGATAAGCTTGCATCCAAATGGGATTTGAGCCTTCGACGCTGTGAACATTTGTATTCGGCACATTGCCAGAACGGGGAATGATTGTCGAGTTTGATCCTACGAGAGAAAAAAATCCGATTGCTTTAGTTTTACTTTACAAGGTTCATTCTATTACTATTAGATAATAACTACCTTCGGCCAAGTTCGCTCTTTGTCTTTCTATTAGTTTTGCTCTGTCAGACACTATCCCTATCGGTACATACAAAAATATGCTATAGCCTGTCTCAAGCGTATTATTTATAAAATACATTAACCTATCTGTGTATATAAGTGTGGTGAGATTTAGCCTTAGCCTATTTATTTATATACCTGCTGCGGAAGTAACGACTGACTAGACTACAGACAGACTCGGGTTATGGTGTTATTTCTAAGAAAGCCAAGTGCAAGTGTGTTAACACAACGAACACAATTACATTATTAGGAGTTTATAGAATAGCAGTAGAACACAATGGACCTAATAGGGATTTAGGCATTCTGCACATTAAGAACTCCACTACTTGACTAATCCAATACATGTCCGTTTGCTTTGGCTAAAGACGCCAATATGAAAACGGAGCAGGGAAAGGAGCGAAAAGTAAGAAGCGTCTTGTAGCGTTTTGTATGTGGTTGGTTTTCTTTGGTTTGGTTTATTAGGTAGGGAGTAGGTACTGCGTAGTTTAGTGTTTTCTTGGGAGCTGCTTAGCTTTTCAGCTTTAGCATTAGCTCCTAAGCTTGAGTTGTTTCCTATTAAAACTTTCTACAGCCTGTGTATCGCATAATAATTTCTTCTCGAGTGAGACCACTGCTGGGGCTATACGAGCAAATCGGCCTCGACGAACGACGACAAAGACTTTGCACAAGACTGGTTCCTGGAACTATTTGCACTCAGACCATTACTACTACTGCTAATAGTATTCTCTCCATAGAGATATGAGAGTCCCTTTGCCTTCGGCTTCTTCGGTTTGCCCATCTACTACTACCTACAGATACTGCCTACTACTACTGTATTATATACAGAATACAGATACACTATGTACAGGGGTTATTAGAAATGAAAGGAGTTTCACTTTGTCTTTTGTATAGAAGAAAGAGTTTCCGTACCGTAAGCATTGGCCGTGGCGGCTTTGAGCTGGCGTTGATATTTAGCTCTCTGAGCAAAACAAAGGGAAATGACGACAAGAAGAACCAGAGCGAGGAAAAGGGCAGTGCCAGACGCGTAGACGAGAAAAAGGTTTCTCGCGTCTTCATGGCCTTTGGCAGCCAACGTGTATGACGAGGCTTGAGTGTCAAGTACATTAAAATCCTTGAAGAGATCATCCAGTTCTTCAATGTTGAGGTCAATCAATTTCAGAACTTGGTCCACTTCAAACACGGCATTCTTCTCAGGGTGTACCAAATGCACGTAGAAGTCTGTCTTGGTTTTGTCTACGGAGCCGTCTCGATTTTCATGGTATTTGAAATTCTCGTCTACGTTTACAATCACGCCTGTCACATTGCTTAGTGTTCTGGTGAAAACTTCGACTTGTTGCCGAACTTCCAAAGGATTCATTCGCACAACGATTTTCACTTTTTGATCTTCTCGCAGAAGATAAATGAAAGCTTTAGCTTTGTCACTCAGACCGTAGGTATCATTCACTCCGAGATTTAAAATAAAATGGCCTTTCATGTCAGGCTGTGGATCAAATGCCAAAGAGATTGCTCCACTATTTGCGTCAATGTTGAAAAGAGGATTGTCGTTGTTGATCAAATGACTCAGTCCTTCAGACAGCGACATGGTAATCGGATGGATGATGTAATATTTTAGTTTAGAGTTAGGACCAGGACTGTCGGCGTCTGTAGCTGTCACTCGCATGAATTCTGAGCCATAGTCTGTGCTTGTAGACACACCGCCAGTAAATATCTTCTTGCTAAACCTCGGCCTGTCCAAAAAGACATATTTCCCAATTATTATTATCACCAAACACTATTTTGTTCTTTTGCAAATCAAAGGAAACCATTAATAAAGAGAGCTTTAAGCCTCGTTAGTATGCTGCTCTATCTGTACTTTTACCTACTTTCATTTATTTTAGTGACTTTTCTCAAGGCTGAAAAGACTCTTGTTGTCAGACTTACTACTATAAGCTTGTTGAGAGTGTACTTAAAATGTAAATGTGAAAATTTTGTAGTGCCATCGCCATCACATATGGGCACTTGACTTACGGGTTATCATTGACATCAATTACATGGACGAGAACGTTGAGTAGACTCTGTTTGTCGACAACTCCAGTTTTACCCTCGAGAAGGCAATTTTCAGTGGCCATTATTGTGAGTGTGTGATTTGTTTGTTTTTCTCTATCCAATCTGACTTTGGCTGAAAGGATATGCTTGAGAGGGTCTACAGCAAAGAGTTCACTGGAATTCCGATTATCTGGCAGAATAAAGTAACACACTTGAATCGTTTTCCTTTCTTCCTCGTCTTCATCGTCACGATCGATAGTCGGGGGCAGCTGGACGATTTCCTTTCCAGGGCTTATGTTTTCTATTTTTAGTGAGAAAAGTCAAGAAAATAAATCGCTGCTTAATGTAGTGTAATAAACATATTCTTGAACTTCTACACACAAGTCTTTATGGTAAATACAAAAATGTGCATATCAAAATAAATGCTAGTTTAGAAATAAGCAACCAGACGAACTACGTATTGTCATCTGCTGAAATGGAAACTCTCTTTTTGCAAGGTAAACACTATAATCATGTCAGTCACAATGAATGCGAATTTAAGGGCAAATCAAAGTTGTGCCAAGAAAAAAGTTTCTTTTTGAAGGTAAAGGGTATATTGAATATACCTGTCAGATTGGTCAGAAAAATTGTTTGAACAAACACGGGACGATGGTCATCCACATTTTTCACCAAAATAGTCAAGTCCAACTCTGATGATAAAGGAGTGGGTATTCCGAGGTCGTAAGCTTCTACACGGATCTAGAAATGATAAACGCAGAAGGAAAGTAGAGCATGAGATATTCTGAATTTTGACAAGTTGACATTTTACATATTCTGTTTTGTGAATTGCATTGTGTATATTTTATACGAAATGGGTGAGAACGTGTATTGAATAAATTTACATACATGATAAATTTTCTGCTTTTCCCTGTCCAAAAGTTTTCCTAGAGACACAACTCCCGTGGTCGAGTTGATGTAAAATGTGTCAGAATGCCCAGATAGATCCTCACGAAATTTGTAACGCACCACGCCATTTTGCCCGATATCAGAATCTAGAATTGTCAATCAATGAAAAATGAAATGATGGCAAAAATGGATTCAATTTGCATCCAGCAAGTAAATTCGTTCTTGATTGAAGTCAAAGTCAGCATCGGTGTTTCATTTTTCGTGGAATACAGACGGTAACACGACAATAACTCTAACATCCACCTACCACGATATTACTATCGCTCTAGTACTATGCAAAAACTTTCATTTCGTTCGTGCCAATCACGTAGCCACTAAAGTATAAAATCTACAAATCGATTTTAGTATTCCATTTCTATGTGATGTAGGTAGGTTACCATAATACCAGTATTATGTAGTTAGTTATTATTCAGAGATATATTTTTATACCGAAATAAATGATTGGTTTGGTTTGCTTACCGATCGCTCTAACTTGGATGATGGAGGAACCCACAGTTGTATTCTGTATAAACGAAAATTTAAAGTAATGATATTATTGAAACGGGTAAAGTAATACAACGTAATCGTACATAAGGAAACTTTTAACATTGTGTCTAGTAATCATAAAAAGGAATGGGGAGCAAGTTGCAAACAACTCGACTGAGATTTGAATTTACCTCAGGAACCTTTATGGTGAAGTTCTGAGCTGGATTAATGAATCTGGGTCTGTGGGATAGAAAATTAATCAACCATTTAGTGAACAGATGAGTACGAAGAACATTGGGAAAAGTTAATTAGAATTCTGGTGATGAATAGAATAGTTTTGTGTTCGCTCTTTCTTCTCCCTACCCATATAAATTAGAAGTACTACCTGAGAATGCTTCACAATGTTACTCACAGACAAAACAATTCTCGGTAATGTCTACTATACTAGGTAGAGAGAGGAAGCATAATAACTACAGCAAAGCAAAATAATATTGTTAGATTGGGAAAAGGAGGGAGTGAATTGGCTGAAGGAAACTACTTGTTGTCGTTGTAGTCGGTGATACAGATGTTGAAAGACTTGGCGACTTTATTTGGCGACGCGCCACCATCCTGAAGAAGAATTCTCAGCGTGTAATTCCCGTAGAAACCTTTCAATGGACGTGCAGGCAAAATTTTCGCTGTATTCTTCCCTTGATCGAGTTTGAAAAGATTCAATTCGTTTCCAGCAATGATTTTGAATGAAACCCAGCCGTTGGGAGTGTCATTGTCATCTTCGTCCATTGCTCGAATCGTAGTTATAACGTCTTCATGAAACTCAGTTACTGAATAGCAGGCAGAAGGATCGCGCGCTTCATCTTCCACAAATACGGGTGACATGTCGTTTGTGTCCAATAAAATTACCTTTCCATTTCAAAGGAATTCATGTTATATTAGATAACCAACCACTTTCACAAGTTTGCCCACAATATAATATGAAGCTTCTACGAATTTGCTGAGGTGCTAATTTATAACTAACCTGGATTTGTTTGAAAGCATTCCGACTTTCTCCGGTTGCATACCCATAGCGAAAGTTATCCCATGCTTGAACGACTAGCGCATAACTTGCTTGTTCTTCTCTGTCTAATGGCTCAGCCACACGAATCAGTCCCGAATCTGGATCAATTATGAATTTCCCTAACGAAGACTTTCTGTCCAACAAGTATGTAATTTTTCCAAAAGTTCCCGAGTCTGAATCTCTTGCTTCTACTTTAGCAACTACCGTTCCCATTGCAGCATCTTCTTTGACAGTTATATTTGACACAGCATCAATAAATACCGGCTGCAAAAACGCAAATAATTTTTTTATATCTATATAGTTAAACTGTATTTAAGTAAATGTAAATATGATACAATATAATGTTATATGGATACATAATAATACCTATAACACCTTTATTATATAGTCCTAAGAGAATCAATTTTAATAAAGGGATTTCACGCAAATATGTAATTAAAAATAATTATTAATTGGAAAAACTGAAGTTTCATTACATTATTATCATTTTCATCAATAACTCTGACAGTAACTTGAACTTTTGAATGTCTTTTCCGAGGAACTATTCCAGAATCTTCGGCTACAACTGTGAAATTTATCCAATCTCTCGTCTCCCTATCGATTCTAGCGAATACTTCTATTAATCCTGTTTCCTGGTCAATTTTTAATGGAAATAATGCTCGATCCTTGTCATCCTTTCTGGGAAGCAAAGAATATTTGATGGATTTATCCAAGTCTGCGTCATCCGCTCGTACAGTTAAAACAACTGTGCCATCTTTGGAATTCTCAGGTATGGAACCGACGTAGGAACTTTTTGTGAAAACAGGACTGCACACAAAAACATGAAATTATCTCCTCAATTCTAATAAAACCAAAGTGTCAAATGCGTGTCAGTGCACACATTTACCATCAAACTAACGAGTAGCTGAGGGAATACTTTACAGTTACTACTATTGTTATTATTTTGTTTACTCGTTGTCATTTTCATCCTCAATTCTTATGATGAGTGTCGTGTGAGCAGTTTGTCGTCCATTCTCCGCTGCCACATCTTCAACGATTAATCCGAGTCGAACCGTTTCCATTAATTCTCTGTCCAGATTACCAGCAACTGTGAGAACTCCTTGCACGTTATCCAGCTCGAAAAGCGCTGACAGATCAATTTCCTTGAGCACTCGTCCATTTTCATTTCTCGCTTCGGACTTGTTGAAATCTATGCCGTAGCGAAGAACTGGCTTTGAATCTGGGTCACTTGCTCGTATCTGCGTTATGTAATGACCCTTCGGAGAATTTTCCATTACGTTCGCATGATAAATCCCAACATTCTTATCCCCTTCAATGTCGTTGAAAATGAAGCGAGGAACTGCGAAAAGAAATCAAAACTCAATGCAATCATCACCCAATGTCAGATCTCATATCGAAATCAAGAGAACACAAAAACATATAAACCAATCAGTGTTGGCCTGTGTGTCCTCCGCAGGCACAAAATGTTTTGATTCATGTCTGTATTGGATATGAAATGTGATGTAAGCGAGAAAAAGCTACCTTTATTATTGACATCGATGAGTGTTACATTCACTATGCAGACAGATTCGCTTCTCTTGCCTCCTCCATCCAAGGCTACAATTTCCAGCATATGAACGGATTTTTCATTGTAATCTAAAGCCGCTCCGGGGGCCAATCTCACGTTTCCCGTCTCTGAGTCGATGAGAAACTTATCCTGAGCTCCTCTCTCAATCCGATAAAAGACTTTGTTAAAGGGAGACGACCCGTCGGCATCCGTCGCTTCCAATTTAATAATATCTGTTCCCCCTGGAGTATCTTCGCGGATCAGTTTTTGGTGCATGGTCTTCGCAAACACAGGCTAATTGCAGAAAGGAGTCGCAATTGCAAATCAAAACACGTTAATTGTCATCTTATACTGCCTAAAAACTGATACATATAAAACAGAGACACCACTAAAGTAAACACGATTTCAGGGATTTCGAATTACAAGTAATATTTCATAGTCAAACTTTGAAAGATGAGACTTATCCAAACTACCAGAGAACTAAAATGACAGTACATTATGATATGACGTATTAGTTTATACTTTCTAAATGCTGATATTTTGTAGATTGTGTTGAGCTATATTTAATAACATGGACCATGTTTCCTTGTCAAAATAAACACTCTCATAAAGCATACAGACAAGAGAAGTCCCGGCATGTGTTGTTACATACATATATCGTTCTTTCAACTACACCACTCTAAGTGAAGAATATAGGATGAGTGTCGCATGCAATGTTGTGATAACAATAACCAGGAACTGAGTTTTAGTTGAGAGTGGCACTTACCCGGTTGTCATTGCTGTCGGTGACAAAGACTGTCAAGAAGCTGAAGGAGAATTGTGGCGGAGATCCTGCGTCATTTGCCCGTAGAGTCATATTCAATCTCTTTGTGTTTCCATTGGATTTTCCTTTGGTTGGTGGCAATTTCTCAAAGTCAATTGGATTGAGCACTTTGACTCGTCCTGACAGATCATCTACTTCCAACCAGCCTTCCTCGTTCCCCGCAACGATCGAGTAGTGAATTTCACTATTTGGGCTACCTGATATTCAAACAATATATTTTCATTTCATGGTCACAGAATCACTGAATAACCCGTCTGAGATTTATGAACAGCATTACTTTCGGTTAATAGACCCGTTCGAACTCTTAGCGAGTTATTTCAAATTGCTAGGTATCTTTAGTCTGAGCCTTTTACTCTTATAGCATTGCTACACTAGCTATATAGTATATTCTATTAGTGGTAATGACAAAGGCACAGATTGAGATGGGGTGACACACAGCTCAGCCAAATCTTACATTTCCTTCATCATCATCATCATTAACTTTCATTCCCAATTGCCCCAAACTCTAAACTCGCTTTTGTGTTCGACAGAACTGTTTGGCTCTTTCATACAACTCGTGCACTTTACGGCAGCCTTAACCTTTTTTCGGAACCACCTAGTGCTGATTATCGATCAGCCCGATAGCTCTTGTCGATCAGCATGACGTCAAAATGACGTCGAGTCGATCAAAG
>JAQFYB010007308.1:0-10989 GCA_034694085.1 Pogonognathellus longicornis
GAGCTAAAGGGGTTGGGATTGACGGTTGCAGAAGAAGAGATACCTACATATTAATACACACTCCGATTTAGCATGAGACATGAGTCACAGCAGGCACCAAACACTGCTTGGACAAGAAAGAAAAGCTCAACCGAAACAACAAAAAGGTGAGTCACCTTGACGCACGGATCTGGGGAAGGCTATTTCCCCTATTATTCAAAAGAGCAGCCATACCACAGACCCGTTATCTACTATCATTTCCCAGATAAAATTCCCAGATAAATTTTGCCGCCCTTAGTGGGGCGGGACAAAATTATTCTCATTTCCCCAACAAGTGGTCCCGCCCCCTGCGGGGATGGGGCAATTTTTTTGATTTACCCATGTAACCTGGTTGCAAGATATTTTGTATCCCTGTAAAATATTTGGGGATTTTATTTCTTAGATTTATTCATATTTCATTCAAATTATTTTCACGGCGCTTTGTAATATTGAAAACTATTAAATACTAAATTATGACTAAGTATTCATCCTAATTAAAATACAGGAAAAATATAGCTTACCAGGCGTAGACCAGAAACATGGATGGTTATCTCCGAAAGGGTGGAGAATATTATTTTTGTAGGTTTCCAATACATTTGCAGTTCCTCCATTAGGGTAAAAGTCAACATCCCCAAGTTGCTTATCAGTGCCAAATCCCAGTCCCATATCTAATGCAAAGGGTGAATCAATAGTGGATTTATTCATGTCCGTATGATAGATATCCACAAACTGTGCACTTCTTCTCTCCAATTGCAAATTCTCAGGAATCAATGGACCCGCTGGATCTAATCCTGAAAGAAAAATTAATTTATCAGAACAATAATTTTTATTAGACACTTACTTTTAAAAACAAGTGAAAATTCTACTTATGTACAATAATACAGGGTGACTCACGTATCGATTGCGCGATTTAATACGTGGGTAGTCCTTTGTTTTTGTTGTGCGTGATGAAATATGAAATTCGCCGGCCTCGGAGGCCAGCAAATTCAAATTCCATCAGACAAAGTATAGAGAAAAAACTACTCATGTATTAAATCGCGCAAAAGATACGTGAGACACCCTGTAGATTGTGTCTTCCAAATTACCTGTGATGCGTTTTACTGACTGATTAATCATTGATTGAAGTTTAAAACCCGCCATGCCAGCAATAATGGCCCCTAAACCGTGACCGATGATATGAACGTCGCTTAAATCTTTTTTAATGTAGCCATGTTGCCTGAGAAACACAATAAATTCTGCCGTTCTTTGTGCAACAATTTCTAGATTTTCGTTGACAATTTTCTTGTATAATTGCTTATTGATGTCATGTTGATTAGCGGATAGAGCAGTCCAACCAACTGCAATGATATTGTATTGAGCTGAACCATGGTATTTCATATTCTTTCTATATGCTGTTTCAATTCACAATAAAATCCAGAGCTTAGTAATAAAATTTATAAATTTAAAAAAATTAATAAAATCCTTTTGAAAAATATTTGTTTGGAAAACAATATGGTCTAAATTCTAAACAATTGAGAAAATTAGATTGGTTTAACTTATTTTTCTTGCCTTGAGTGATAGTATTAAAAAATCGCGTTTTAGTACTTTCCAAAAATCCGTGTATGAGAAATTTGTAACCTACGTTCTTTTTTAATTTGGAATCTTTGAAAGTCTCATTGATGTTGTAGTGAAGTACTGTAGACAAACTGTCTGACCTGCAGTATTTTTATACTTTCAAACTACATTCATATTTTTCTCAATTTCATGCAGGAGAGGCTTTATGCTATAATAATTGCGTTATCATACCAGTCACCAGGATTATACCAAAACACAACTCTGTCAGATTTGTTTCGAGCGCATACAGGGATTTTGCTATCCTGGCTACGAGGCGTCGTTGTTATTGTTCTATTGACGGAAACTGAATCCATGTAACAACAAGAATAAAACAATTTTAAACATAGTTTCTTAGTTGTAGGAGAGATTTGAATTAAAAAACTATAGTGAAATATGGTACCTACTATAGAATTTTGTTGATTCTTACCATTCAAGCTACTTTTTGGCTCGACAATATTTTCAAAACAAACCTTTTTGAAAATTCTTTGAGGCGTGATGTCCAAAAAGTATTTACCCTGCATCCTGAAAAGGTAATACCATTTTAAAATCTTTCATTAAATCAACGTTGTTACGAATAAAATTTAGTTATAGTCGCAATTGTTTAATTATGTTTATAAGTACTAACATAAAAATATAAATATAGTACAATATTAGATAATATAATTAGCAATTAGCACATTTTTTTTTCCTATGTAGCAATAAAAATGGGTTCAATTGAATCATTAACTACACAAAATTTCTAAAAACCTTTGTTGTAAATACTTACACTTCTGTGGTATTGATATGCTCCCCAAACACAACTGGTAAAGACCTATGTTTATCGTTTTGAAAATCGTTGTAGCTGTCAGCTGGAAACGCTTGAATACTTGGATCCAGAATTGATTGGGCGTAGAAATGATAGGCCAAATTATGACGGCATACAGCTATGTGATAAAAATAGCATTCATTCCTTTTTTATTTCATTTTATTTCCTTTTACTTTGCAGAAAATGTATAAAGTGTTCTTTATATGAAATTACAAATACGAATAAAATTTTAGTTTGTAGTTTGTATACCTTCTTTAGGATACTTTCCTTTACAAAAGTATAGTTGAGTTGCAAATTCCATCACACGATCCATAGTCTCTGTGTTTTCACATATATTCATTTAATTACGTGTATAGACAATGGGGAAATTCAATAGCAATAAATTAGCTACGAGATGAGTTATCTTCAATTTTAATAAACTAAATGTAAAACTAACAAATCGTGAAGGAATACTTCCTTCAAAAATTTTGGGACACAAAACATTTTGCCATGTTCGTTATTTTGATTTTGATAAATGATATGGTACGATTTACATGGCGGTGTGGTGTCTAGAGATTTTTCTGAATTTTTTATACCTATGTTGTAAAGCTTGATACGAGGAGTTAGGATGAGTAAGACTAAAATTCCTTAAGCCACTTGATTTGGGCACTGGAAGCAATCAGTGTCATGGAAACGCATGTACTACGACAATGTCGACAATTACGAGTACAAGAAGGTGAACAATGACCAGTTTTTGACCCCCCCCCCAAGTTGGGGGTCGAGGTGGAAAATGACAGAGGAAAATGTTGTTTCCATTTACCTCAGAAGTTACGTGGTGGGGTCAAATGTTCTTTGTTTCTCTAGAAAACCGCATCGCCATGTAAATCGTTTAATATCATTATTATTTCTAATTAAAAGCAATATAAAATACCGTTTAGCTGATGCCTGCAAAATCTGTCAATATTTGGGGAATTATTTCCTCCGTTGGGGAAATAATCCACATCTCCCATTGTATCTATCGTCCCAAACCCTCCGTACATAACAGTGTCAAACGTAGATACATTAAAAGCATCTGTATGGACAACATCCACAAATTCCGCGTCTTGTTTGCTCAGGGTCTTATATCCATAATCGAGGCTAGAATTAAACACTTGTTTCCGTATTTCAATTTCCCAGGTTCTGAGTACTCCTAAGCGTGGAGGATCAAGTGCTAAGTGGATTTGAAAAAGTTAATTATAGGTACCAACAGTTTTACTTTCTCATAGTAAAAGTACTAGTAAAACGTTTCTACAGATATAATATTTAAAGTCGTTATTATTTTAAAACTTTTAAACATATCAATTAGAAAAGTATAGTGTATTTCACAGTAATGTTTTATAAAATTTTATTTAGCCAGTGATTTTCTAAAAATTCTATTTACCTGTAATCCTTCCTATTTGTTCGTCCATTTCACTATTGATAATACTTCCTATCATCCCGGCCACGTGGCCTCCGATATCAAAACCGATTATGTGAATAGCTTGAACGGTTTTAACAGCAAGATTTTTTAACAGAAATTTTAAAAGTAGAGTGGCATTTTGGGCAACTGTGGGTGTATGATTAAGAACGTCATCTTCCAAAGCTGTGCATACTTTCATAAAATCTACTAGTGTATGTTTGACGTTTCCAGAGAAATCTTTCCAATTTAAACAAAATATATTGTACTTGATACTCGGCTCTTCAAACATTCGTTTTCTATACGCTACAAAAAAATATTACATATAATTGTAAATCCTATGGTATTTGCCCCACTGGTATTGTGGTTTTGTTTCCTGATGCGCTCCCCGAAGATATTATGGTTACACTAAATTATGATTACACTTTCTGGAATATAATATAGGTATATAACGTACAATTTTTAGTGGACACCTTTTATCAATGATCGTGGAAAGTCACTCGCACATGTTTCAAAATATCCAGGAATGATTAGTTTCATTTGATAAGTACCATTTATTTGAGCCCTCCGTATACCATCTAAACGGCCATTATCAATGGTTAAAAAATTCGTTTTGAATGGACTCCTTCACTTTGTCCAACGGCAATATTTAAACAATTTTGTGAAAAATTCAACAACAATAAATTATTTATTTATCGCAATTATTTAACATTATTTATTAACTAATTAAAGTATTACATCTTTAGCATCTTACCAATAACCTGGATAATAGCGTAAGTTAATTTCATCTGCATCAACTTCATATGGATCTACATACGAAAATATACTTTGTTTCGCTATGGTTTGCCCTTGCAATTCAGTTTGTATGTTTTCAACCCTCTGACCAGAAGTAGAACATTGTAGATAAATTCAGTACTTTTGAAATTTGAAATGTTTAAATTAACAATACCTAAGCAGTACTATTAGCAGTGTATACGTTATTTAAATTTATTATGTCAATAAACTAACATTAATTTATTGTGAATAGGTAGTTTGTATATTAAATCAATACTTAAAATTGGACTTTCTGTACAGAATCTAGGAGTATAAATTTTACCTTTTTCATAGTGGGATTGTCGTAGTCATAATAATCTGTTTTAATATTAAAAAATGATAAATACTCAGTGTAAAGTTTGAACTTTTTTAATTTATGAATGAGGTATTTCTATTATAACAAATATTTAAGCTTTTGATTTTACCTGAATAGTTTCCAAACGTTGGTAAAGCACATAGTAAACTGTATAATAAAATTCCAGTATAATAATATATTTCCATTATTCGCAGTTACAATTACTAATTTTGCAGAGTATTCGCCGAACTTTGAATCGAAATGCACATTACATTCAAAAAAAGTATCATATACCCTACCGAAGATGTAACAGTAAGAATTAATTCTATTGAAGAAATTAAGGAAAATTTTAGTGCTACAATATATTACAAGTTAACATTTTCCTTACATTTATTAGGCTAATCCTAAAAATATCATGACGATTCTTCAATGAATATTTAAAAAAATCAACGATTGGTATCAAAAATTACTCGAAAGTTTAATGAAATATTCGGCAATGAATATTATGAAAAATAAATATATGTAAATATTGTACAAAATTATTCTTCAATGAATTATATATAAATATACATTAAATAAATAAATATAGAAAATATCATAGCTAAGAAACGAAGCCAAGGAAAAAGGATTTTTGTTTACTCTTGTTAAATACATTTTAAAGGACGATTGGAATGCTATTAAAGTAAAATTAAAAATTTTGTTTCGCTTTATCAATTGCAACATTCCGATTGTGATATTACATAACAATGCATTTTAAACGAATTTGTTTTTAATGACACTACTTTTAAGTTGTAAAGCCATTCTTATCTATTTGCGTATGTAAATTAATTATGAATACATTTTCAAACAAATGGTAATAATTGTAGTATGCATAAAAGTCCAAACAATATGTTGCATTTCATTTTATTCAGTCATAAAATAATGTTTTGGTTCTTAAAAACTTACAACGAAAAAGTAATACTCAGTAGTCAGTACATCATGAAAATAAGTTGTGAGTTGTGAGGGTTTCATTAAAACATAAAATAACGGCCACATTCTATCACACGTTGTTGGGCACCATATAGCTCGGCACCCGCACACATAAATGTGTGTGAGTTGGGAGGTTTGCGGGCCTGCTAACGTTCTACGAGTGTAAAAGTTGGGAGGAAATTGGCGGAAGTATTTTCTCTTTTTTGAGCGTGTGAGATGAGCGTAGATGGCAAAGCTACCATCTGAGCTGAGTTGGTGAGTGGGTTGGCGGCTGCCATCTCAGTTGAGAGTGTGTGCCTGTGAGGGGGTGGAAAATCTTCACTCTATAAATTGAGTGTGGGGAGGGTGTGGGCTTGTAATGACTCCGAGAAATGTTAGGCACATTCGTTTCAAATAGGTGGACGCACCTAATTAATGGATGACAACTGCTCGTTGCGTCCGATTGACCCCAATTGTTGGATGCAATCCCAAAATATTGAATGTGGGCTTCAATGATGGTTAGGGTCGGGAAAAAAGTTAGCAGGCCGTTTGACCTACACAGGTCACTTAAGGTTATATTGCTTAGGGCCCCTTTTCTTCCGATATGGCTGTATTTTTGCACCAGGACTACTAAAAGGGTGATGATCATTGATCAATTTGAAAAGGATATCAAGAAAACTCTAGTCCGTTTGATCTCCAGAGGGCACCAAGCATTAGTTGTGCTACAGACAGTCATTTACAGAAGAGATGCGCGCATGACAGCTAACTTAACTTATGATGACCTTTGGAGGTCAAACGGCCAGGTAACTTTTCTTGACACTCTAGTGAAAGTTTATTAGCATCCTTTCATTTGTATTTGGGCAAAGATACAGCTATATCGGACGATAAGGGGTCATAAGCGTAGCTGAATTAAAGTGACCTGTGGAGGTCAAACGGCCCGGTAAATATTTTGCCGACCCTACTCATCCTTGAAGCCCACATTATTTTGAGTCTATACAAAAAATTTGGGGTCAATCGGAAGAAAAGGACAAGTGCTTTCCATTGTGTGAGTCAATCTTTCTCCATTTTTTATGGCGGCATAATTTCAATTGGTTAAATTTTTACAATATCACAAACAGGGGCGTATCCAAGGTCATACATCTGAGGGGTTGAGCAAATATTGTTATAAGTCAATTAGAAAAAAATTGGCTAAATGTCAAAATCAAGGGAAATTGCGACAATAACGTTGGTAGCGCGAAAATTGTTGAGATTTTTTGCGTTTTACGGCAAAAAACCTCTTTTTTGAATTTTGGGAGAAACCTGATCTTATTTAGTGTAAAGTCCAAAAATTGGGGGGAGAGGGCTCTAGCCCTCCCTAAATGCGCCAATGACTGCAATGTATATTGAATAATATGATTTAATGTAATTATTTAGACTGTATCCATTAGTGGATCTCTCATTTAAAATAGCAAATACCATTGTTTGCAATGCGACATTCTGACATCAGATAAGTTCATGCTTCAAAACGCCGACTTATTCAACACACAATTTTAAGTTAGCTTTGTGTACAAGTCATACAAATTACACTACCTACGTTATTGTAAAATTATTGGATGATATGCACACACGAATGCACGATTTTTTATTAGTCAAACATTATTGACAAACACTATATAATTGACAGATTATTGGATTTTATACAGACACAATTATTATTCATGTGCATTTTGTTGGGTAACATATAACCTCATTTTTTGGGATTTCTGGGGGATGGGGGGCGGGCGGGCATGTGCTTTAGTACCCTGCCGCTAGATACAGCTTTGATGTTGTATAATTTCTATGACTTGTTAGCAAAACTGATGGATAATCGTGTTTAAAAGGAATCTGCATTTTCGAGCATGCAACCATGGCCTGCATGGGTACAAAGACTATGAAAGTAGGCTGTTTGTTTGTAGTGAAAGACATGTCAAGCAATGCATTAACTAGGCTCTGGTGCGAGCCATGTATTACTCCGTTAAGATTGCAGATCTCGAACTGGGAACGAATCAGTTTCGCTCTCGGCTAAAAATCAGCTTCTCTCTCGGCCAAGCTGCTTGTTTGGTGGGAACTTTCCCTGTAGTAGTGGGCGTGCTTATCGGAAGAAAACATGTTATTCGGCTCCACGATTTTTTACAAAGCCTTGCCGATTCTTCTACTCATCTATTTTCTGTGCCATGTAAAATTTTGAGATTTTTTGACCGTTCAGCGCAAAATAACTCCATAAATTTTTGGTACTTCTGGGGAAGGGTCATTGGCAGTTCCATAATACGGTGATGGATCCAAATACCATCACTACTAACAATTGTTATTTTATTTTAAATGACAGTGCAAACCGGGGTTGGAAAAAAACGGGGGTCCGGGTGTCTAACCCCCGGAGGGCACCAGGTTTTTTTATCTAAACCCCGCTAAATCCCGGAAAATTGCCCTTTTTATGGATTTTTGGGTTGAAAACCCCGCATTTAGAGGCAAATTTGGTGCCCCTCGGGGCAGCAAAAAAAGAAATTGCAACTCCGGTGCAAACTATAGATATTATATAATTGAATGTATTATATCTTCTTCATCTTGCATTTTTTGTGCACTTTTTGTCAAAAAAACATTTCGATGGATCGATGGGATGGGGCAATTCAGTTTCGCTTCCCAAGCGGGGTCAATAACTTCCACAACATATTTATTCTTTTTTAGCAAAATTGTTTATTGATCACAAAAAGCTTCTAAACAATTTGACCTATCTCAAAAAGATTGGCAGATGGTAGGTTTGTGCTGGGGCGAACTAATAGTAAAATTTTTGTGATCTATATAATTTTCATAGAGACGCATTAATATCTAGTGTAACTTAATTGATGAACTGCTAGGAGAAGGTTCCTCTAGTCACCTTAACGTTCTTATCAACATTTCCCTTCGATTATGGAATGCAATGCACTTATCTACAGATCCTTACATTTATCTGTGCTTCATATAAATTTAATTATGTCTCCTAGGCCTAAGTAATTGTGAGTTTGTGCAATTAGTTTGTACATGTGTTAGATATCACACATGTATCCTTTAGGAACCCCCGAGTCATTCTTCAGTCTAAGTCATAACTCGTCGCCCACCCACAAGGCTGTATCTAGCGGCAGGGCACGTGCCCCCCCCCCCCCGAAATCTCAAAAAAATAGGTTATTTTGGCCACGAAAGTGCCTTAAATCGCGAAATTTTTCGCGCTACGCGCAAATTTGATACTTTTTAGGCTGATTTTGGCTCAAATTAGCTAAAAATTTTCGCGCTTCGCGCGAAAATAGCCATATATAATAACATTTTTACCTTGGTGCCCCCCCGAAACCAAATCCTGGATACGGCCTTGCCCACCCACCATTTTTTGATGTTTTACTTTTTATTAGGGAATTTATTCTGTAGGTATAACTTCACATTCATGGACCTGGGATAACTTATGTTCATTGCTGCTGTCAAACAAATAAATTCATCACATTTTAGACTGCAGAACTGCCAACTGTGCAAACTAATACTAATATGAAATGAGTTCATTGTTTCACGTTTTACACAACTGATATCCAGTTAATGAAGCAAGCATTCAGCAATATATAAAAGGGAAATTATTATACATGCACTTCATTTTGTACAATACCGAAAAATCGTTTTTGCAATTCAGCACAACATTGAATGCACAAAATTATGGGAGTAGAAAAGTTTTATATCATTCTAGCGGTAGTGTATTATGCCACAGGAGAGGTAGGTACAGCTTTTATAACATTTATTGAAGTTTAATTTGAAAATGCAGTACGTGTACAAGTTATTTTAAAATTTAAAGAGTACTTGAATTAATAAAATACTACTAACTGTTTTATAAATACATGTCCAATTAGATGTTTGTGAGTGATGTTTCATTTAGAAAGTCAAAAAGCATATCAGTTGGTAATACGTTTTCCGTTTTTATTACATAACTTACATTAAAGCAGTCAACTAAAAAATTGTCATGTATTTCTAATTTTTATTAGAACCAACAGCTCGTCAAAACTGGATTATTCTGCCACCAGTGTCTCCAAATCCTGACCCCACCCCGATTCCAATATCGAGCACGCAACCCCCTACTGCGCTCCCGACCTGTCCTGCCAGATGCTGCAGAAAATATTGTGGTCTAGGCGGAAATTCGTGTAATGTTGATAGTAACGGTATTATTATATGTAGAGCTGTTCCTGGCAGTTGTTTCTTAGCAGATGACATAGCATGTGATGATTCAAACACAAAGTGTGAAAAGGACCCCAATTGTAATCAAGATTGCAAAGCTGTTATTACGTTATTGCGACCAGTTGCATTTTGTGATTTATCATAAAATCATACATATTTGATTATATATGGTTTGAAGTAGTGTATATCGTTTTAATTATTTGAAGATTTGAATAAAATTGCGATAGTAAAAATTCATTTATATTGTCTTTATTTATTCATGCTACTCATAGATCACAAATTTAATACTCTTTCATAATTTAACCTTCGCCGTCCCAAGTGTGGTACGTACTTTACGTCATCGTGGTCGGCTCGGTGGTTCAAACATTCATTTGTAACTATCGACCGATCTGAGATTGAATACTACTTCAGTCACTGGAATATTTTCACAGGAATTTCTTACATGTTCTTAGTATTCAACTGCCACAAGGGCTACTCTATACGTATCCCTGCTGCGTAGATTGAGTCATGACCGAGATGCAGAGAAAATATCTAATTAGTCTCTCTATACTGTGTTGATTAGCATACACAGAATATGTAATACTTGAGCATTGATGATGTTCTTATATAGTATCTCTGGGAAATGCCACTTGGGCTACTCAAATACGTCTACCTTCGCGTACATTGAGTTATGACTCAAGAGGCAGGACCAGTATGATATCCTATTAGTTTATCGTTACTGTGATGATTAGCATACACAGAGTATAAATAATATGTGATAGAATTTATCGAAAGGGACCTTAAGGCTCACAAATTAAAAACGGTTTTATTTCCAAATAAAATACTACAAATTATAAGCTTTCGAATGATGTACTGATCAACTTTGTAGGTAAAGTATAAGTATGCATAAAAAATAATTGAAAA
>JAQFYB010007309.1:0-10988 GCA_034694085.1 Pogonognathellus longicornis
CACTTTTGGGGTGTATTGGGACACTTTTGGGGTGTATTGGGACACTTTTTGGGTGTATTGGGACACTTTTGGGGTGTATTGCTGGAACTTCAATGGCATTGTGTTGTCCGTGGCGCTGGAACATCTATGGCGTTGTGTTGTCCGTGGCGCTGGAACATCTATGGCGTTGTGTTGTCCGTGGCGCTGGAACATTTATGGCGTCGTGTTGTCTGGGACATCCAGGGCATTGGTCCGTGGCGCTGGGATATCCGTGGCGCCAACTTCACTGGTCCGTGGCGCTGGGATATCCGTGGCGCCAACTTCACTGGTCCGTGGCGCTGGGATTTCCGTGGCGTCAACTTCACTGGTCCGTGGCGCTGGGATTTCCGTGACGCCAACTTCACTGGCCGTGGCGCTACGTGGCGCTAACTTCCCTTACATGACTATATATTCAATTGTTTAATCGCCTAATATTAATTTCAACTATATAAATTAAAGGTTTTGAAAATAAATATTTAAATGCCATGAAAAATACTTGGGTTATTCAATAAGTTGATTGGTAAACAAAGTAAGTAAATATTAATACTGGCAATAAATAATAATAAAATATAGCCATTAATAATACTGGCCACAGTCTGGTAAGGATTTAGGATAGTTTATTATTAAGCATTAAAAAACAATAACATTTGTCACAAAACGAATAAAAACCAGGTGGGAATTAGTTTAGTGAGCGTGTGAGTCGGGTAGTCAGGTCGGGGTTCGGTTCTTCAAAAATCAGTCAGGAATTTCCAAAATCTGTAAAAATGCTAAATCTTATTAATATGTTTACATATAATTGAACATACCAATTATTCTGAAATTAATACAAAATCGGGATGTACAGGAAATTATTGCTGCCAAAACAAAACTGAAGGATGACTCCAGATATGAATTAAAGGATATCGATATGTTGACGCAGAAGGAAACGGCAAATGAGTTGCTGCTAAGCATATAATATAATAGTCAACTTAATGAACCTACGCCTGAAAGTTTATTCCAATAATAGTTATAGATATGTATAGCTTACCATAAGCAGAATGCAGAAGAACAACAGCTTCTCAAGGCAGACATGAAGTGCAATAATTTTTATGATCGGTCTTTTGCAGCTCCTTTGGTAATAATAGCAACAGCAAAGCAAGTGGTTAGCTGTTCGGGCTAAATACTATTGGCACTTAATGTGTTAGGAGTAGGAAATATTCATGAAGTTGCCATTTCTGCCGCTTGGGAGGCGCCATGAGGTTTGTGTGTAGGTTTTATATGCAAAGTGTGGGCTCAAACACTTTAAAGAAGTATAAAACTTCGAAACTAATTAACCAATTGAGTTGAAACGTCCCCATATAGTGTCCCTTGACTATCTACAGTAAATTTATTGTAACAAATAATGTAAACCAGAGCGGAGAAAATGAGGAAAAACCCCGTTGTTTTTGGGGCACTATCGACCTTGCGCTTACCTAGTGACAGAGGAGGTGACATAGCACAGGCATTTGACGATTTTCTAAGCGGAGCTTCCATACTACAGTATTCCCTCATATTACCTCCGGCAATAATAAATGGGTTTTAAATAATCTACCCATGCTCAATTTATGTTTTTGCGCCATCCAAGATATCCTTGTCTGACAGCGATGTAAACTAATTTGAAATCACCATGTATTGTGTGCAGGGATGCAATTTTTTCGGGACCTCGAGACCTTAGGTCCCTAGGAAATCTGGCCCCCCCCCCACTAGGAAATGTGAGAAATTCTAGGAAATGCAGGCTCGATTTTAGGAAATCCTAGGAAACTCAGGCTCAATTTTAGGAAATCCTAGGAAATATGCCAAGCCACGTCCCCGAAGGGGGAGTGGTTTGGATTTCGGGATTCAGGGTCCACAGGAAATTTGAAGCGGACTACCCCGTCCTCACTAGGAAATCGCCGACGGGTCCCTAGGAAATTTGGACAAATTCCATCCCTGATTGTGTGTCGGAGTAAATATGTACAACATTATGGGGGGAGAATCAAAGCAAAAATGAATTTATTCGTAATTACGAGTTCGTAATTTACGAGTTCGTAATTTTTTTTATTAGCGTGTTTTTGTATGTAAAATGTATAAATATGTGTATGTAAAATAAATTCATTTTTGCTTTGATTCTCCCCCCATACAACATACACTATATCGCACAAAGCCCATCCACTTGCTATGACAACAGTATACTAACTAACACAAGAGGAGGATGAGTTGCCATAACATATTATTACTTCTATCATTTGAATGCATAAACCCTCATTCATCGTCCTCCTGTTCACTTGTTTGAGTAAGCAGCTTACAAACTATAATAAAAGAAGGAAAACGATAATGCCATTGAGCAAAGTCCATAAGAAGCATGTGCATTGTGCATCGTAAGGCAAAATATAATTAGGCTTGTAGGTATAATTTTGTATAATTGTAAGATAAACTACGGTATGTCCCTCATATATTTGCTCCAACAAACAATACATGGTGATTTCACGTTAGCCCACATCGCTGCCAGACAAGGATATCTTGGATGGCGCGAGAACATAAATTGAATAAGTGTAGAGTAGGCAAATGAAAGCACCACCCATGTATGTGTTATTGCCGGAGGTAATAAAATATGATTGACATACTGTAGGTATTACATGTGTATATACCTATACTAGTTATTTCTTCATAACATTAGCAATAATGGCCAACTCAAATGTAAATCAAATTAATACCAATGTAATAATCTTTAAATCGGCTCCATAGACAAAAGTCTGCATATGTGAAGAGCAAAATAGATACCAATATCAACACCAATAGATATTTACAGTAATACTAATGGACCAAATATTTAATGACAAAAGAATGTAATAAGTAAGCGAACTGATAAATCTTGAAATTCCATTTTGCAGTTTTTATTTATCTTTCTTCATCGCTTCAAATATAAACGCAAAATGACAGCTTGTGAAAATAGTTAACTAGCTGTTAACCTAATCAAATAATATGAATAAAGAACTGGTAATGTTCATATTATATTGTCCATTACTGTATAATTGTCCAGTCTTAATCCTTGCATTCATTTTACCTTCTTTCCATAATCACCTTTATTATGCCTCATTGTGTAAGTTAGCTTCACAATACTTTAATCATTGTTCCCCATGTATAAATGCGCAAGATTCGAAGTTCTTCGATACTCATTTGCCTCCAGCTCTTTTGGGCAGTGGGGTGCTCTTGAAATCTTAACACCGTTTGCGTCTATAACCTTGAGTCAGGATAAAGTTCAACCTACTGACAGCTGTGTGTAAAAATATAAGAACGTTAAAAATGAAGTGAGCAAGAAATAGTAATGACGTTAATTGAGACAATATTGGATACTTTGGTACTTGGCGAGTTTTTTGTTTGTACTATATTCAAGTTAATTGCTAAAAATAAAAGCAGAATTTGTGAGAAAATGTTGTTGTAAAAATTGAAATATCAATGATACTACTTGGTGCATGTAAATGTCAGTTGGAGTAGATACTCATAAATGTAACCGAACAATTACACATGCCTTTGTAAAGAATAAAGTTAATTATTTTGTACGTAAAGTTGTTGTGGAAAAATCAAATCAAATTTTTATTATCGAACTCAAACTCCAAGTCCTCACGTGTTGATCTACCATAGTGGACATTCAGCATTAACATGTCAGTATTATAATTGCAAATACACATGGACAGCTTATAGCTGGCATTACTACACATAATTAAAATATATAGGTGCACACATAAAGCAAATTTATTTTAGATCTTAATATTTAATCATCTCTCTCTCTCTCTTTAGTCATCAAACGCATGTTCATCTCTCTTGTTCCTAGGATATAATGCACAATCGGGATCTTGACGGCAGGGATTCTTTTTCAAAATTTCCCCGGTAGCACGAGTGAAGAATGTCGTGTCTTGATTCTGTAGTATGATCTGTGATACCAGGTCTACTAACTGTATGATGGAAATACAGGCAAAGTAGGAATTTTAAATGCCAATAAGCAATAGATTTATTCCAATCCAATCGGGAAGAAGGCAGAGAGGTTTAGGGGACAAAGTCTCATTGGCAAGTCGTAGAATTACAAGTACATTACTTCAAATGAAAACTTTTAGATGAGCTTAATACATGATAAAATTAGTACATGAAATTGAACATTGAATAAAGGTAGCTAAGGTTCAAGGTAAAATAAGCGACTTGTTGTCGCCTTAAACTAGATAAGTAAGAAAAGGTAAGAAATAATTAGTTCACATTGTCACAATATCCTAATTAAGCATATCAGATACATACAAATCAGTACATAATTAATTCATTGATTTTACATATAGATTAGTGATTGAAACCACATTATGCATAAATCAAAATAGTCAAGCTTAACAGAATTCTGTAGCTCTGGCTCCAACAACGAGCCCCGCCCATTGCGGGGGCGGGGCAAATACTTCGATTTCCCTAGGGAAGCCCCGCCCACAATCCGGATTTCCCTGGGAAAGCCCCGCCCCCTGCGGGGGTAAATTTTCAAAGTTCCCCGGTAGCAATGCTACCGTGCTACCGAAAATTTTTCATACCTGCTTGACGGTTCATGCATAAAAAGCCTAAATGCGAAGTCTTATTTATTTGCATATTTTAGCATGTTTTCAACTTTTTGGTTTTTAGTGCATATATCGGCATTTTTAAGCATTTTACTACTTATTTTGCTTATTATAAGTTAGATATATATTTAAATGAATATAGCTTTAGTGTGATAGATAGTTTAATTGTTGATTGGTATATTATACGTCCTTTTAATAACAAAACCTGTCTAACCTGAGAATAACATCCGTGGTTATAGAAGCCTTGATTGTTTTATTATGATCGGAGTGGATTTCTGTGTTCGTAAAATCTGATAAATTTTTGGTGAAACTCTTTAACATATTTTATAGCACCTGAATATTGGAAACATATATTTAATAAAGTTTGATAAAGTATTTAGTATGGTCCGATCATAGTTTGATATGTAACTGCTTTGCACGTGTCTCAATGTGACTCCATGGCAGGTTCATGGTTGCAGACGTAAACTCGCATTGATGTTGCATTTGAAACAGGAAGATATTTCTCAGGTAGTCTTTCATCAAGGTTGTCCAGGATATTTTATTAGTTGGAAAAGAATTTTTAGAAAAGTAGAATGAGTAATTATTATTTATAAAAGTGACACTTAGGCGCTTCGTTTTCTTATGACCATAGCTGCAGTTTGTAGAAAGATTAAACTTGTTTTCTCGTGGGAAATAAAGCGATGTGCTGTGCTAAGAATCAGATCCTCAGGAATACACATGTAAAGTAAAACCTGTAACAATACTCAACTAAAACAGTATAAATTACATATCTTCGTGGACAAGTTACTGGATATTTTACTGGAACATCCTTTTCATAATTGCAGGATGTCCAACAAAAATTCCTCAATTCGTGAGTATTTAAACACTGTGGCTGGCCTCTGAATTTAACACTAGAATATTTCTTTTTGGCCAGACCATTCATCTCATGTTAGAGTGTTGAAATTTTCCAGCTCTATTCAGTTATTACATAATTCAAAACAGTTTAGTCTGATCATATAGAACAGTACTTCAGTTTTTGAACACTGAAATGGCAGGTAAGTAAAATTGACAATTGTTTAAATAAAATGTAATATTTGTGCTTTGTAAGACTATACGTTTTAATAAATAAAAATCCCCCTGTTTGGTACTTTGCTTGTTTCAGTAAGAAGAGGCAAGGCTGTATTTAGGGGGAAAAGAATGCATTTATCCACCCCAATTTTTGGGGAAATGAAATTAGAGATCCCAGTGCCACATCCCTGTTACGACGAGAGGATTAGGCATCTTTTCTCTTTAATTAAATTGCATTTTTAATCAAGATGAATTTTTTATACATCGTAACAAAATCTAAATCTGACTTATATTTGAGGTATAAAATATTTTATTGGTGCATAATTTGGGCTGCATAATAACATCATCAATAAGAGTTGATTACCGTAAAATCCCTATTAAACCGCAGTACTCTAATAAACCGTAGTCTCTATTAAACGGTAAGGTTTGGCGCCAAATTTTGAATTAAACCGTACCACTTTCAGTAAAAGAAATAGAAAGGACTCAAATAAACCGTAGGGTCGGCCACCTCTCATTTTCGATAAACCGCACTGCGGTTTAATAGTGATTTTACGGTAGTCAAGTGTCTGGCATAGTTTTTAGCCCCGTTTTGAAAAAATAAGTTTTGGCAGCTCCATTTTAGTTTAATTCATAAGCTCCCCTCCTATACAGTCACTAAAAATTTCACAAAATTTTTTAAAATACTTTCCGTTGATTTAAATTTTTCATTTTATTTTTAGAAAATCGTAAACTTTCTACTCTTTTTTATAGTAACAAAAAGCTAATATGTGTAATGTTCCATTTAAAGAAAACCCACACATGTATACGTTCGGTAAGTAAGTAAGTGTATGGTTTAACATATCACATTTTTTTAAGCAATTCAACAATGGAATGCAGAAATTAATTAGCACGAAAACTGAGAAATTATTTAAATAACGGAGAACTCCAAAAGTGGTTGGGAATTACATTTCTAAAAGTTTAACATAAATAAATTACAATAAATATTGATGTACTTAAAAAATTGTGATTAAGTTGACGATTAATTAAAGAGCTAAAATTTTGAAGTATCTTTAGCGCAACATTTATCACATGTTGTGTGGTTATTTAAATCTATAGGTTGACTATTTAATCATGCATTTAAAAAAAATAACTGATTAATAATTTCTTGTAGGTTTACGAACGGCTTGGGTGACAGTTGTTTTGGATGAGGAGACTTGTTTACAATCTCTCGTCTTGGCTAAATCCCTTCGAGCAGCCATCACGTGTGGGGACATTGTAGCCATTGTTGCCAGAAAGCTACCAAAATGTCTAAGGTAAGATTCAATGATCATTTATTCGAAATGTTTACACTAGCTAAAATCAGGGTTCTCTAGAAATCCCAAAAAAGAGGTTACTTTTGTAGTAAAAATGCAAAAGATCAAAACAAATTTCGCCTTACACGCGCGATTTTGATACAATTTCAATTGATTTTAAACTAAATTTGGACTCAATTTGATAAGTTTTTTCACGCTACATGTGAATTTAATGCATTTTATACTGAATTTTCCCTTTTGCTCTTTTTCGCGCTTGGCGCATCAAAATTGACAAATGTAATCATGTATAACCTGGATACGCTCTTGCATCTATCTATTACTCCTTCAGGGTTGCCAGAATCTAAGAATGAAATTTGAGTAAGCTTTATAAATGTAACAAAATTTGACGAAATATTGTATTTAAACTTTAAAAAATATGCACAAATACGCAATATTTGGAAAGATTTTGTAAAAAGGTTAAATTAAAATGGAAATAATAAAGAATTATTCAAATTTTTAATTAAAAATACCCTGGATTTTGCTATTTTGAAGACTTTTGAGTAAATTTGAGTATGATTTGAGTATTTTGGCATTCTCATGAGAATTTTGAGGATGTGGCTAAATTTGAGTAAAATACTCATGATTTGAGATATCTGGCAACCCTGCACTCCTTTGCTAACATATTTTAAAAATGTGTATTGGAAATCATATTTTGAGCGCGCAGCGCTAAAAAATTGAACAAATTTGAGCCAAAATTCAATGGAAAATGCATGAAAATTACGCGTAGCGCGTTAAAAATTAGCAAATTCAAGCAGAAATCTACATACATTTCATTTAATTTGCGATTAGCGCAAAAATATTTGGCACATTGGCGTTAATATAACATAAACATAAAACAATGTGAAACACTATACCACGATTTTGTCATTTTTAGGGCAAAAAAAATCTTTTCTGTGAGAGACCTTATTTTATCTAGTGTTGAGTACAAAAATCTGGAAGGGTGACTCCAGTCTCCTAAGCCCAACAAAATACGCCCCTGGGTCTAATGGTAGGAACTCCATTAGACCATTATTACGTTCATACAAGCTAAAATTAGTCACCAAACTTTATTCTCCCATATGCACTATTAGTACGGTTTTTAAAAAATATCAGATTTGGATTACATATTATGTATCAGTTTGATAAGATAATCCAATATGTATTGCAACAAGCCTTCATTTCACCTAATACTCTACTTCTACTACGATGCAAAACACGGCTTGTATTTCTTTGTGGTATTTAAGGATATCTAACGCGATCACCCAACCACCACAAAAACTGCACAGTAGTGTACCTATGTAGCTCAAATCTCAAATAGACTTAACTAATACTTGAGTTTGTATATCTTGCAAATACGACAACTTGATTTGGATATCGGATATCGTCATCCTAATCGTAAAAAGCGACAAATTGATTTCCAATATCTAAGAAATGCAACAACTTGATTTCCAATAGCATTTCTTGATATTGAAAATCAAGTTGTCGCATTTCTTAGATATTTAAAATCAAGTTGTCGCTTTTTACGATTAGGATGACGATATTTAAAAAAAGCGACAACTTGATGTCCTCGTCGTATGATGTGAAATCAAGTTTTCGCTTTTTTCTACGACAAAAAATAGTTAAATCTTTTCGCAGCGCGAGTATTTTATTAATTTTGGTTGATTTTGCGCATACTTTTTGCCATATTATGCCTTACAATGAACTCATGAATACGTCATATTGGCAGCTTATTCTCCCAAATATAATACTGGCTATATTTCCAAACTACATAGATTCTTTTACGTGTTAACTTATTTACAGTATTGTTGACGCCATAGATGCTGTGATTTAATGGTGTTATTTATTGTATTACTAACAATGGGGCTATGGTATTTTGGGAGGAGGCCTATATATAGCTTTTGAGAGCAAAGGTACTTGAATTTAACTATAAGACAGAATACAGATAATAAATAAAAATATAGTATAAATAGAAATAACCAAAACTCCAGGTAACGCCATTTTTGAAAAATAGAATTCCAAACTCCCTTTAGTTATATAAATAATAAATAATGTGGGACTATATAATTAAGTCACAAATTAAATAGGTATTGGAAAAAGAATACAGATACAAGAGTAGCAACTAATAACGATACAATGTGTGTTTTTTAGAACTTCTTTAAGTGAGATCTTTGATCTGGTAATGGTTTTTGAAGATGAATTTGAAAAGACATCGTATAATTCTTTGGCAGCTATGAACATGGGAAAAATACTTTCATGGAGTCTGACTTTGTATGAAAAATGTATTGTGCTTAATCCGTCGTTTATGGTAAGAATTTCAACATTCAATATATTTACTTAAGCTAGAGGTCATTCATCTATTCATTCATCTATTCATTTATTAAATTAAATTTCATTTCATTTTTTACCATTTAAATGAAATGAAAACTTTTTGAAATGAAATGAATTTTTGAAAAATGAATTTTTCATTTATTTTGCAAAAACCAGTTGAATAAAAATAAGCTAGGTATACAACACGAAGCATACAGTCTAAAAGAAACTCGTCAGTTACATAAAGAAAAATAAATGTATCTGGAATGGAAGATACACACTAAACAATTTTGTTACTTCACTAATTGTACGATTAAAATAACATTTAATACGAAATACTTTTGTATAGTGGTTTTGAGACAGGAGATGGAGTTTGTGCACTGTGTTGTGCGAGTAAATATTGAAATTGGAGTGAATGAGTGAGTGATTTCGGCTTATAAACCAATTGTCACACTGAAAATCAAGTTTTCTAAGTATTATTACCATAAGTGACATTAGTTTGCTTCCTTTGTACAGAAAAAACGATAATTTCAAGAAAGGAATTATAGGAATCAAGATCATATTATTATACCCTAGGTTATACGAGCCAAATGAAAAATGCATGTATTTATAAATGCATTTTTCATCTAAATGAAATGAATTGAAAATTAAAAAAATGAAAATGAAATGAATGCTTCCGAAATGTAATGAAAAATAATTAATGAATGAAATGATCCTACCTCTAACTTAGACTATGGAATTAATAGCTACCATTAATCCCACTCTTTCTCCTTTACGCTTACACGCTTTCAAATATTGGATAGGTAATTTATACATAGACCACTAGGTACTCTTAGTCTTACAACCAACCTTTACTAAATATAACGACCTTTTGTCATAATAGGGTTTTACCGAATTGACAATTCAAAAAATACTAATGTACTTTATATATACGCCTTAATTAATTTTGTAAAATTTTTGAAACTGTCTATTTGATTGGTTAAAATCGCTGAGTAAAAATAACACGTAAATGCACACTAACACAATTAAAACTGCAGTTTCTTTCTTTTCATTTATAATAATTCAAATATTTCTAACATCGTAATTGGAACAAAACCACAAAATGCTGGACATTGTTTCAAAGTGGTTTCTTTTTTATCGTAATTGTTTTAGTTTACCACATATTTAAATTAGTCCCCAAATAGACAATGTTCATAATTAAATACTCCCACATTAGACAAAATTGATTCTTTATTTCGAAGTTCAAAGCGGCCTACGATATATTCATTTTAAGATCATTCGTAATCGCAATATTAGATGTTAGATACTTATATTATGTGCATTTTTAAAACCTAATTTAAACACATACCGTGCCGGCGCAGGTAGTTCCCCATGGGTGCAATGATAGAATTTTTCTTAAGCAATTTGTTCTATCCAAATTGCTATTCCCTCATGAACCCTATAGGGTTACGCATTGGGATAGATTGTCTACTGCCTATTTAATTTGTATTTTGTTAGTGCAATACATTTTTAGCAGCACAACGGCTTAGGTACCAATATTATTTTGATTGCAACTCAAAAACAGTTTCAAGCTAGATGCAAACTATTTTGACGTCAAATTGAAAATAATTACTTATCAAATTTTTACACGTATGTGAAAACAGGTTATGAAAAACTGCGATAAGTTGTTCGAATCCGATGGAAGTATTTCCGTTTTTCGAAGTTCAGCCGATTCAACAGGATT
>JAQFYB010007310.1:0-10987 GCA_034694085.1 Pogonognathellus longicornis
TGGCTCCGCCCATATAGGCTCCGCCCCCGAAGGGGGCGGAGCTCGGTAACTTGGAAAAAAAATTTTCGAGATCCCTGCCTCGAGTATAAGCCGCCCTCGATCATATGCCGCAGAATGTTCAGCAACAGCTTTATGCCATTATATAGGCCGCTCTTGACTATATTGCACGCGACCAAAACTCATTGTAATACTCGATGTGTTAACAGAATTGTATACAATTTAATTCAGAATAGTCTATTTTGGGATTGAAATAATACATTCTTTCAGTCGCAGCACTCAATTTAGTAAAAAATATTAGACCATAAGCCGCAGCCTATAACCGAGAATTTAGTGTAAATGATAATAATAGCCTGCTTCTTTTGACAATGCGTCGCAAACACATGTTTTTAATTCTGAGTGTTCATTAAATTACGTAAACGATTCCGCAGTGCATGTCAATTCAAAAGTGTAGTAGGTATATTACAATCAGATAACCGCAATTAGTTTTGTACCTGAAGCTATGCATTTAGATCCAACTTTTCCTGTGCAATAAGTGCCAAATCATTTATTGGATTTTTTCTTTTCGTATACTACTATCAACTATTTAAAGTATTAGGTTTAATATGTATTAGGCACTCAAACATTGATTTTTTAATGCTTATGAGTTTACAAACGACTTATTTTTAGCTAAGTCCGCTAAGTAGTCTTTCTTTAACACTATGTACTGAACTGAAGTGTATAACAAGCGAAAATTGTTGAATTAAATACAAGCAGCAACTTAATAATAATTTCAACCACGTTAAAATATAATAGGTAGGTATGTATACAGAGGAAGGTATTGTTATAGCATTATCGTATAAGGATGTCTCATTATATTATAGGTACATTCGTTTGACATGTGTTATACCTAATTGTAATTAATTACATTCAAACTGTGTATATATACATACACTTGTTAATTGTATTAACACAGCACTCGCCACAGGCCACAGACACACTACGCTAAAACGAGGTTTTCACTACATATTATAACTTTATATAAAAACAGATCTAGCACAGAGTTATCGAAAGCTACATTGCAATGCATGTAATAGCTTAAAAAGAAACTGGTGATTAGGTAAGTATCATTAACAATTATTTTATGCTTTTACAGCATCAATGCAATGCGTAATAGTAATGAACAAGTTAATAACAATAACAGAAAATCAAAAGTTTCATGTTTTGATGAGCTCTAAAACTGGAATCAGTCATGTCATGTAAACGAGACCCATCATTATTAAGTACAAATTCATTCCGAGTAAGGTTATTCAATGATTATATTATTATAATTATTTAGTATGTTATTTCTACATAAATTTGCAATACATAATTCGCTATTTCCTCAGGTGAAAGTAGATTGGTACACAATAAATTCTTATTTCAGATGTTTAGACCAGCTAATTGTATAAGTTCTGAAACAAATTACGTATGATAGTTGTCAATGAAAAAGATTGATTTTTACAAAAAAATAAGTAATGGAGAAACTAAATAACGTTTTTTCTTTTTCCAAATGAACATTTCATCTAATTATCACAACAACGATAGCACTCAACTAGATGGCAATTCGGTATGATGCCATTTATGCCATTGGACATCATTTTGGTACACAAATATGTGCAAATTGTTTCGAATTCCTCGCATTCAACTTAGGAATTTTTCCAAGAGTTTATTGAGCCGAAACCCACACTTTCATTCTTGCATCATGTTCATGACATTATTTTATGATTATTGTAACAAAGTAAAAGAGTTAGTCCATGAAGATGGATGCAACAACCACCTTGCGTTTACTTTGATCCTCTCTTGGCCTTTTCAGCAGCCGTCAAAGCTACTTTCATTTGATGAGCCATATACGTAAATAGAGATGTCCAGGCTTCTCTTAGCTCGGGTGACCACATATCCTGCAAAGACGGCTCGATCGCTTTCACAAATTGAGGTCCAATATGCTGCAATCATACAAAATTATTTTGAAACTTAATACTTTGTTCGTGCTCATTTAACAGTTATGTCATCTTGATGTTTTGCTGCACTGCAGTCATTCCTTTACTCAAACATCAATAAATGTAAACAATATTTTTCTCGGATAGTTTCAATTAGGTTCTCAAGATCAACATAGCATCATCCCTACTACGATTAAACTTACTTGTATAAGGTACTGTCAATTTTATTAATAATGGAGTTATATGTTTATTTGTTTGAATTTCGATAAAAAAATATTATATTGGCAATTGAGTTTTTTTGCTGATTCTGAGTTCTAGCTCAAAATCTTCAAATACCGCATTGCCCCAATTGAATTTTCTCTTTCTTTATAGTAAGGTTCTTTTATATTTCCATTTCATAATGATTAAATGATTATGGTTGGAGACACATATGACAGTAGCCAATGCTGAGTAATTCAATCAATAGCTAAAGAGCATTTCTGATGATGCAGTTCCTTTGATACTATTTGACTGAGTGGCTAGTACATAGTAGCTACTGGGCAGTGAACTGAATGGAGCTATAGGTATGGGTACGTAATCATATTAAACTTACGTCAATGTACTTCTTGGGAGCTCCGTAATAAAAGTGATTTTTCCCCAATTCTTCTAGTAGCTTGTCCAGTTTATCTTTTTCGTCTAGTCTGGCTACAGCCTTTTGCACGAATGCCATCACTCTGCAAAGAAAAGGCAATTATAACCTAATGATTTCTCAATTGCAACACACAGCTATCGGAGTATGTTATACAGAGATAGAGAAAGTACAATGTGTATAATGTGTAGTAGTATTTAGGTGTAAAATAGCATTGCAAACTTTAGTCTCAACAGTTCAAATTCATTAATACACTGAATGATTTAACTGAACTTGCTACTTGAATATTAAAATAAAATAATGGTGTAGCATAGTTCTAAGCATAGTGGATAGAGTTTTTGGTATATTGTACAGTGCAGTGTGTTAAAAACATCAAACTAAAATAAACTGTCATTTCGGTATAGTTATTTTATTTTCATGACTTTTTCATTATCATATATACAATTTTCATCGTTTTCTGTATTGGAGGGGCAAATGGAGACATTTTTGGTTGCACGCATCTTACACTTATACCTACCTATATATTTTTCAAGAACTTGAAACTGCAGAAACTTGAATCGAAAACAAATTGACTCAACATTGAATTCTAGTTTTGGAAGGAATGGAGTGAGAAATTGCTTTAAAGATCGTCGTGAGAATAAAAAACATGATGATGACTTTGGGTAGAAAATGTTTATGATTAGGTACTTCGATTCATGGCATCCCAAGAGGAGATAATGACATAAAATGAAAATTAGAAAAGACCTACTGACAGTTAAAATGATGTGAATTTAAAATGGAAATACTTCGCCCTACAAGTGAAAATGATGAAAGCAAAATAGAAAAATGTGATTGCATGAGCGAAAAAGTTTCATTGCGAAGGATGTCAGAATCAGCTCTTGGATGATTAATACTTGCTCTTTCTCCCTTCATGTTCAGACTTCTACAGATCTGGAAGAAAATGACTTCACTCTTCCACTATATCATTGTTACTTTTGAAAGTGTACTAATACTAATAGCATAATTTCAAACACAAAGTATGTTTTCCTGTATGATCGATCTTGAAAAAAACAATTAATGATTAGTGTAATCCACTATAGGATATATCCTGATTTAGTTTTTGTTTCAGGACGTTAATTCTAATGGAATATAACTGTACACCGAATTATGGACCCACCTTTATAAATTCGTCCCAATTTATATGTATACACAATTGTTTCTGCAGACTTTTATTTGTTTTTAAGCATAAGCAAAAAATCCGAAAGAACTAAATTTTAATTCGCTTTTCTATATGGATTTATTGATTATTCTAATAGATTTTAGTGTATCATATGAAATTGTTGTAAACGTAGGTAAATAAAGTTTTCTTGGCAAAGGAGTATTCTATAAATATGGATCAATTTTTGTATCCTATTAAATTACCGGAGAGCATGGGCCCGTAACTGCTTGCTGTGCTGAAGCTCTTCAACTCGAATGCCATTAAAAGGCATGAAAACCTCTTTCACGTCAGGATGAGTCTCAAACAATCTATCATAAAACAATTTGGAAAGTTATAGTCTTGTGTTTTAGAATAGGGAAATAGCATATTTAATCATGCAGTATTACATTATATATAGCCAGAGACAAGTTTACATTGTATCCAGTAAGATGTGTCTACATCTTACTTACACAAGTGAGCAAGACACAATTCCAAACAACCGATTGTATTATGGTTGTTTCGATTTGGAATTATAAGTAGGCAGGTACTATATAAATTGTATATAGATATAATCATTGTATTTTGCATTGTACCCCAAATAAACATACCTATCTATTATCCATCTACCTAATTTTATTAGCAAATTACATGCTTTCACCAGATTGCGCTATGCAAGTATTGTACTTATTTATGGTTGTAATCGGAGTACTCCACAAACATTTTAGGTATGGTATAAGGATCACAAAAAGCCCTCTTCTTGGCATGTCTACAAGTACTGAATAAAAAGCATTTCTAAACAATTATTTCATGTTTTTTTTGGAAACGTTTGAAGAGTTCAGTAAAAAATTGCTCGCCAGCACAATCTGTTTCTGCATGATTTGTAGTGTAGATTATACGAGAACATGGCACAGTTTGCATTTCAAAGACGATAGCTCGATTTTACGTAAAATTGAAAGCGTTTGGATTGTACACAAACATTGTTCAAGCTGATTCAAAACATTGTTTGTTTTGCTTGAAATGAATGCCCCCACCCCACATCTCAGCCTATTTTCATTTAATTAAAGAATGACACTTGAGTGCGAATACTGAGAATCAGAAAACGCAGAGATGCATAAAGCAAAATATAAACATGGGCTATTTCATTGAAATGCATTTATACGTAGGCATAGTCTACAAACTTTTTATATCTACGTCACTAGTTTTTGTAAGTGCAATATATTTTCATTTTCATTCACTTTCCTGCATTACATTGCGTAAAACTTTTTATAGTTATGTATTAGTTATGTATACTACAGCGTGAGTCAATGTACTCTTATTTCATGATACTAATAATACTAATAAAGAATATGCAGTGCAAGTCAACAAAATGGACGTGGCAAAAGGAACAACAGATGATAAGGTCGTCAACTTTGACCTTATCGTCTGTTGTTCCTGTGCATATTCTTTATTTTCTTCATTTTTGCTATTATATTGGGAAAGTTATTTACTAAAGAGGCCTAGTATCATGAAATAAGGGTGAAAGTATACACGTAAATCCCTATAGACCACGTACACTGACTCACGCTGTACTATACTAACAAAAATTATGATCTAACAATTAGATGCATATACGTTGAATTGAATATTATGGCCTTGCTATCTTGTATTATAGTATAGTTTAACGATCTAATACATATATTGGTGTGTTGTGTAAATATATTAGAGTACAACTGACTTTCTCATAGTGGTCATAATTAGGTGCGAGTACTGTACCACAAAAGCACTTCAACCATTTCATTCAAGCCAATCACGAATACTAAATGAATATCACACGCCAGCAGCCTTAGAACAGCCACAAAGAGTTTGCATTAGGATTGAAAGTTGCAACCTAGACATACCAAAATAATTTGATGAAAATTGTATGAGACAAATTCTGGCTGGTAGTTTATTTCATAATGTCATACACCGAGAATGTACAGGGATATTACCGATTTATTTTTTACTATTTGATACTATTTAATTTTGATTTAATTGATGCCAATAAAGGCTTCAGAAACGTAGTACCTTTGAATCGAGTGTTTGGTAAGACATGATGATATTGATTGCAGTTTAATTGATAACCCTAATTAAAATATTTCGTTTCTCCTAACCTTTATACAGATAAAGTAATAATAATAATAAATGCTGCTGTATTAAGTTAGAAAGTAGTCGACTCTGCAATGGGCAACTTTCACCATGTAAACTTATGTAGGTTAGGTATATGTAGGATGTTCTCCTTTAATATTTTATGCTCCTTGTTAAATGAGTCCAGGGCCCAGGGTACAATTCCAAGCCCGATCTACCCATACAAATTTTTAAGCTTGAGCGAGTAGCACAAAATACTGTAAGTAAGAGTTGTTTCAATATCCCAATAAGGTAGCCATTTGGGTCGATGTGTTTACCGTACCGGAGCTGATATTTTCCCTGGAGAATTGTGAATTGTGGTTTGAGAATTTACATTTCGTTGAAAAAGCTCCATTAATTAAACCCCCCCCCCTTGGAGAAATAATATGTCTATCCATGAGGAATTGGGGTTTGGAGACGAAATTTTAATTTTAATGTTCGGTTCCAGCCAGCACATCTCTACTTACTGTATACACTTTGAGTATCCTCCAGGAGTGATTGTTGTGTTCATTTTGAGCTAAATTATGTATACATGGGGAAACACTTTGTCTATGGGGAATTTCAATTTGGATAGAAAAAATCGCTCGAAAAAACCTCAAACATCCTCCTATGGAGAAATACTGCGTCCATGGGGAAATGCCAGCGTCAGTACGGTATTCAATAGTCTTATTTCTTATGTTCAACATACAATACCATAACCGCTGCACTTACACTTACAATATTCTTAAATATTTGTATGCTAAACTTCTGCAGTTGACATTTTGTACACAATGTTTATATGTAGGAGCAGTGAGGTGTGCAAAATTATCCAATGCTTCTCGGAATCAATGTCAGTTAACGTAAAACGTAGCCGATTGTAAAATATTATGAACGTTAAATCTTCCGTGCTTAAAATTTGCATGTCACGTCAGTAATTTCAGATTATTTTCAAAAGTAAACAGTGCAAGGTAACATAAAATACTAATTTTACATTTGGTAATATTAATGCTAATTTTATCATTTTACTAAGCTTATTCCTATTGGTTGCCACACTGTCAAGTTCTATTATTCCATATCCATACTTGTAAATTAAAACTACTTGATATCCATTTACCCCAGTCGTAGTTCACACTTTATTGACATTATATTGTCATCCAATTGCATTCATTAGCTTACCTGCATAAAGTATATAGTTCGAAGTTATTAAGTCAGTAATTAATATGTATGATTTCAAGGAGTCTAAGATTGAATGAAAGTTTATGCTTAGGTAGTGTAAAAACAGCTTTTTTACCCCTGGCTCCACATTCCATTTGTTCTGCTGTGACTTGTGTATTAGTTAAAAGGGTGCAACGGTAACAATCTAGCAACAATAACAAGGCAGAGTTTTTTTGCTGATTTTATGATAAAACTTGTGAAACTTCAAGTGAATTCATGTAAAACTGATTTATTGGAAATATTTACTCAAGTTTATACACCTAGAGACGTATTATACAACTCGATTATTGACAAAGTTGAGCAGTCAGTGTTATTGCAACATGTAACTTGATACCTAAGCTGTGCTCTAATAGAGGTCTTTTCATGTTTATTATGGTTCATGACTATCATGACTGTTTCTATTAACATGATAAAAGTTTTGTTTACACTATTCTTATGTTTTCTCAAACAATCTTCAATAGTTTCAGTTTCCTAACTTTCAGAAGTCAGAAAGTAAACTTGAAAACCAAATGCCATAACTATCTGTGTAAATATAGGATAATAAAATATTCTCATATATAAAACAAGATTTCACAATGAATAATTCAAAAGATAAATGTAAAAGGTGGATAGAAATATAACATGAATATTTTACAAGCTGACAGCACAGTTTAGTATAAGTCATCTTTTCATTTCATTGTATATATCAGATAAGCAGAATGAAATGTAGAATAAAGATATTGACCTGAAACCAAGACGAGTCTGACTTATGAGTCTGTCCAAATTCAGTGTATCCCAGAAAAAAACTTGAATGGAAAAAGTTTTCTTTTCAAGAAGAAAATAAGAGTTTTTTAGAATGTAAATGGAATATTTTTAGCAAAGAACGCGATTTCTTATTTTAGTAAGGAGATAACATTCCATGCGTCCAAATTCATAAGAAACTTAATTAGGTAATCACATTCTCACAAGAATAAACTCTTTTAAACAGGTATAACAATGTGCTTGAGGTAGATTTATTAGCAATTCAGTGTAGGTATAGGAAATTATGTTGGACCAATTTCCATTGTAACCTTATTATTGTACTAGACCTTATAACTCCCAGCTAACATATGTAAATTAAACTTGAACCAATTTAGTCCATCCGTTCTTGAGTTATCGTGCACACAATGATGTGTCTGCACAACTGTGACTGACAGACAGACAGACAGATGGACAAAACATTCACATAATGTGGTATCGTACCTCAACCACATAATAAACATATGAGTACATCTCTATAGAATGCAAATGCAAAAATCTGCATCTGCTTGCAAATGAAGCGTATATTATGTATATATATATACTATAACTCTTCATGTATTAATAACCAAACTATATAAACCTTTGTTATGTGGTTGAGGTACGATACCACATTATGTGAATGTTTTGTGCGTCTGTCTGTCCGATACAGTTGTGCAGACACATCCTTGTGTGCGTGATAGTGATAACTCAAGAACGGATGAACCTTTGTTCAAACTTTGCATAGGTACATATATGCTATTGTCATCTGGGGCTTATAGCAAAGGTTCAGTACAAAATGAGTTCACTATGGCGTAATCGGCGTATACAGGGGGATGGAAATTGCCCCATCATCCTTGTGTTCACGATAACTCAAGTACGGATGGACCTAATTGGTTCAAACATTACATAGGTATGTTATCTGGGGCTTATAACAAAGGACTAGGACAAAATGAAGTCACAATGGCGTATACAGGGGAGGTAATCACCACCAAATTACTAATCTACCTCAAGCACATTGCTATACCTGTTTAAAATAGTTTAGTAATGTTGAAACTATTAACTATGGTAAATGATTAAATTTCACCATGCAAAAACACTGCGTATCTATTATAGTTTGATTTAGGTATATCATTTATAACAAAATAATATATTTACAACTACTCATATGATTCATACTTTAAAGAAATATGTGCATCTGACAATGAGACAGGAGATCATTAAATGATTCCTGCAAGCTTGGCAATTTTTTTACAATCACACGAAATTTTAGACACTTGTTTACATTATTAAAGCAGGATGCCTTAGATGTTAGAAGCTCACTCAGTTTTTGCACCCAGCCAATAATCAATACTAGACTTGAGTAAATTGAGACCTATACGTACTCCACATTCATGAATACTCTCTTTTGATGTTGTGAATCTCATATAAACATCAAATACTTGCTGTAGTATTGTAATAATGCATTACACACTATACACAACATAGTATTTAGTAATGTCACACACTACTATATACAACTATACTGTAGAGTAATGTACTAGTGCAGTCTGTAAAGCCTTTTTGGTGCAACGTTTACATGTTTAGTCTGTTTAGCGAGGAGAAAAAGAATCTACAGAAGGGCTACTGTCCTGTGTTGTGTGACAGGAATAAAATGGAACTAGAAGATTGCTATCACATAAGCATCAAAAGGAATATGAAATGAAATGCCACAATTCCACTTTCAACGTTGAAAGGATATCGACTCGACTCATCAGTTCATCACGAAGAAACCTATCAGCTATCATAAATCATAGCCTACATCTACATTCACCCAGTTTTGCTTACAACAACAGGTTCTGTCCAAAGCAATGCGATCATACAAATACACACATTACACATGAATGTATTAATATAGCATTTTATACCTATATATACATTACATATATTTGTACCTGTACAGCATAATATTATATCAGTGAATATTTTATTACCGTTTGTCTATAGATACATTTCTATGTTATGTACAAGTGAAGTGATCTCTTGTATTTGTACAGTCTAGAATGTATAGTGCAAATATGTTTGTATAAATGAAGTACAAGCGCGTAGCACCACACAAGCATGTAGCATTTATATCAAAAGCCATTGCACATAGCTTTTATATTTTTATATACAGACGAATGCACGGCTAAAATAAACGTATGTCTCTTTGTGCCATGTGCAAATCTTTTCTGATCTAAAAATATTTTTGTGATTTGTGCTTTTTGCTTATTGCTCGAGAGACCAGACATTCTTCTCCCTTATTTATATTGTGGACAAATCTACAAAGGACATGACATGCATTACTTGTGATGTGAATGTCCTTGGCGAGGTGTCAAGGATAATATACACAGCAATTTATATTTTACTCTACATTCTATGTACATGTAAGGAAACTTACAATGCCGAAAGGCAGAGGTACGATTACAAACGTGTATTTGAATGTAAATTGAGATGAAATATTACGTAACTACAACTCAGTTTCAAAGACTAAGTATGTATATAAGTAAGGAGGTATACAAACGCATTTTAAGTAATATTAGAAGTTAAAAGTAGTAAATTTTTTATTGATTATTCAGCAGAAGAGTAAAAATACCAAAGAAGTTCTATCGAACTGTGTAGAATCTATGGTCTCGCATTTGCTTTCTTTTCCACTTAAATAGTTTCCTGGTTAAGTTTTTGTTCTGTTCGAAACACTACACACAAGTTTAATGACAAGATCGAAGAACTTCTGAACTAAAACTTGAGACGGTACTTTTGCTGTTTTACTACTTTTACAATGTACAATGAATCATCTTTGTTTTCTCTCATCTACCTACTAAATAACAATCTGTGATTTCTAAAATAAAAGTCTGACTATAGTAAAACAGATTGTGTATAGCTGCACTATGTGTGTACCTGATTTATCAGTCTGTATTTCTGTGGGTTGACTAAAAGTAGCAACGACAAGGAAAATAGTTGTTAACTTGCTATGCAATCTCTTGCAGAATTTATAATATCGGGAAACCTCAAGGCAGAGTGAAATAGTTTTTAAAACAGCGCACACTGAACGAAAGAGCCGATCAGCGCTTAAATTAGGTAGTTGATATTTAATGTTTTAAGCGTTCCACGCTGTTC
>JAQFYB010007311.1:0-10986 GCA_034694085.1 Pogonognathellus longicornis
TGCTTGCCATTTTTGCCGTTTATGCCGTTTTTTCCCCTTGCCATTTTGCTCGTTGCCAGTGGCAAGGCGAACTCTGATCTGTAGGACTGGTATGTAATGTACAAAATGTTGGAGGAGCCTTTTTATACCATAGGCGTGGATAGTTAATGCCAATATTGGCAATCTATGTGGTAAGGTTTAAAAATGTAAATATATAACTATGTATGTACTTATTTTTTTCATAAAGTATGTAAACAATTTTGAAAAATATGTGTAGCTCCTATTTATTTACTTCGAACAATATATGGCAATTTTTTAAGTGCTTAAAAAATAATATCCATTAAGAAAAACAAATATATTTTAAAACTAATATTCCATTTTTATTAACAAATATTATCTAACCGCACTTTACTACAGGGTTCTCGTTCATTGCTTACGCTATTTAATACAATGCCTCCGACGACAGCGATTCAATATCATCAGGCAAAACAAAGTCAAATGACCACCCATGTATTAAATAGCGTTAGCAATGAACGAGACACCCTGTATATTGTAATATAGTGATATAGTGATACATATTTTTTTTAATACATGTGAGTTAATTTGTCAGTTGTGCACACAGACATACGTTAGGAAGACTTCTGTCGGTTGAGCATCAACTATGGGTTGATCGAGCCAAATTATGTAATTCCGGATTGGGCCGCAATTCCTATTTTAAGTAACAAAATTACTTATCTTTTATACAGTGTCTAATAAGGCTACCATACTTTGTTTATTGTAGTTCAGGACGCTTATAGATTTCTCCTGTCGGCTGGCGCTAACTAATAATAATAAATAATATAAAACTCTAGAAAATTCAAATTCGTTTTTTCCCCATTAGAATTATTTTTTCATTTGAATTGTTGAGAATTCCTCATGATAACCGTAATAAACATTTTCCCTTTTTGAAGAAGTTTTGACTTTTGGTAAGCTTAAAGTTGTAAAGATTGAGTTCAGTTTTACGAAAATGTGAAATATAATGGCCTTTTTACATTGTGAAAATCGAAATATATTTCGTAGTGGGGAAAAACACCCCTGTTCAAAATAAAATCAATTCCGAAGACGAGTGTAATAGAGGATAGGAGTGAAGATAATTAACAATCCTCAGAGTATGAGATTGGAGTAGCTGAGGAAACCGAATTCCTATACCACAGTAGTTGACTTTTTTGCCTCTTTAGATCAAAAGTTTCAATTTAGCAAAGAATATAGAATTTACCATTCAAGATAATGGAAACTATCCCTGTATTGATTGAGAGCTGTTCATATTTCGTTACCATTAAAGGTAGGAATTTCTATCTGTCGAGTAGTTATTTTTCTGAGTGTAGTTGTTATACTTATACAGGGCTGTAACTACTGAGTGTGCTTAAGAACCCCCCAGATTATACACGCTTACATTATAGATATTATTATCTTGTTAAGGTGTTATTTACTAAATTTCACCAATGCTGTATTATGGGTGGTCAAAGGAGGTATTTTCCTTTTCCACAATCACAAAAAAGAGATTGAGATTATTTCACCAGAAGAGTATAAAAATGGCAAATATTCCACGCTGAGCTGAGTTTATTTGGACTACAAGATTATGGAAACATGGAATTACGATAAGGGAGTCCAATCTCATGGAATGACTATGTTTGTTTACCCATATATGATATATTTTCAAACAAGGGCAATCGATTAAAATATGTTGATATGAATATTCAAAATGACTAATTCATCTTACTAATCAAAATGCTCCAGCTTTGCGAAATTAAGACCTTCGTCCCTGTAATGTAATGTAATGCTGAAAACCAGACATTACCTACTGTGTAAAGTTGTAAAATATGTTATGGTTGGTTGGCAAAGCCTTGCTTTGAAAAAGGGCCTGGAAAAACCTTAAACCGCGACTTTATATTTTAATTAAATCTAGCAATGAATCTGCAATATCTTTAAATAACTAAGGTTGATGATAACATTTATACCTTGAAAGAATTTCATTTACAAAAACCAGTTTTCGGTCAAAAATGTTAGTTCCACTATATAATCGCGACACTTTATTTTGTATCCTTTTGTAACTCTATCTTAACATTTTATACAAAGCACCCCACAAGGTGAAATCCTAGTTACGTCCCTGATTGCGAATAACCATTTGTGTGAAATAAAAACTCCGTACCCACAGCTAATAATATAAAAAGTGAATATGAAATTTGCAATTTTTTATGATTTAATACTATTGTTTCAATAAAAGGATGAAAATCTTCAATAATAATCCTTCAATAACTGTTAAATGAATATTTAAATAGCTTGATTTAATTGTTCAATATAAAAAAATGCAAAAGTTGAAATGTTACATAAATGCTTAAAATTGTGAGAGATGCTATTCCAATTATATGGTTGTACATGTAATTTTTTGAAATACTCATTGGGTAAGTGCATGTGCAGCTTTTTTTATGCGTATGTTTTCGCTATCATGTATATTCTTAATAATTGTATGTGAGGTTTGTGAGGAGCATCATACACATAAAAATTATCATATCAAATTTACATGTACTGTTTCTCAGTTTCTTCAACCTACTACCTACCTAGGGAAACATTCATCCTTTGTCTATGTATTTTTTCAACATTCTATCTAAGAATTTAGTATGTAGGAAATCATAATTTTCTATGCAATGTTTAATTTTTTCTATTGAACCATTAAATAACACCTTTTTTTATTGAGTAAGATATTGCACAAACAGTTTTAATAAATTTATTTTATTGATGCAGAAGTTATTGAGATCTCAATAACTACATATCTCAAGTTTTTAGAAACCCAATAGCAACATTGCAAAGTACTATTAAATATTTACAATGCAAAATTGTTAGCTACATTGTTTACTATTACTATTACTTATTATTACACTATGTGTCCGAAAGTGTCAATTTGACATTGATTGGTAGTTTTAATATGATTGCTACAGTTTGATAACGCCCAAAAGTTAAAGATATAATGTATTATTATGGAATGTAAACATACAAACTTATAAACAACTAAGAAATTCCCTCTTTAATACATTATCAACTACATTTAAGTAAAATCGTATAAATAAATAAACGGGACTGCGTGAAAAATAAAACGTAAATGTAATCTTGCAATATTCGTGTTTTATAAACTGTTTTCTCAAGGGTTATAACATTATAAAGTCATTGAGGTGTTTCAGCATGACCTATTTACACATTGAATGTAGGTACATATATTTTTAAGTATTTCAAGCACTTATATATTCAACATTATTTTTTGAACTACTATTCATATATGAATTAAAATAAGTACATATTCCAGTTCATTTCTATGCTTGCGTGACAATGGAATTCGAAATTTCAGTTTCGCAGAAGGCAATCCGAATTTTGATGACGCAAATTATAAATTATAATGTGCTAATTAACATCCAAAATAATGTTACTCGAACAACCCACGCGCTGTAGTAAAATTAGGGTCGTATCTAGGGTTTAAATTTGGGGATTGCCCAATCATAAAATTTCAAAATTCTTGTCCAGAAAATATAAAATTTAGGCCCTGTTACATAGGTGAAACATATATTATCACTCCCAAACAGGGGTGTATCCAGGTCACACTTTAGGGGGCGGCGTCAACAAACGTTTGTTATATATGTCAATTTTTACTTCAATTTATATTAAAATTTATATTAAAATCAATGGAAATTGAAACAAAATTCCGCAAATTTAGACATGCGAAAGAAATGTGTTTTTTTATTAAATAACGTAGTGAAATGTGTATTTCTGAGTCCAATACATTGGAAAGCGAAAATTGAAAATATTTTAAGAGTATTGGTATGAGCTACTTCTCCACTATACTTTGCTTAGCAGCGCAGCGGTACAGGTTCATATTTGTCCCAATAGTGAGTCTTTTTCTTGAGATACTCAGTATACATATAAAGTGGATCCTTTTTGTTTAAATATATCAAATTGTTTTAATATTCTATTGGTACAAAGTTTGTTAGCGTTCTGTAATTTAAATATTGGGACCAGTTAGCAGGCATGTTGAAAACAAAGCATTGGTTTTAGTATAAAGTATAAATTCAGTTAGGCAATTATATTAATGGAGCCCGTATTACTACTAGAGTTCCTACTAGAAGAAAGTACGAAATTTAAAAATTTCAACGCAATAAATAATAAATTGACTTCTTAAAAAAGTTTCACAATCATGTGACATACGCCAACCCAGAAATGTGTATAATATTGTATTATTTCCATGTGTTTGAATGCGTTACATCTGAAGCTTATATATTTCTTCTAACCTCCTAATTATTTTCGTACGTATAGTGAGTAAGTGGACGAATATTTTTGTAGACTTGTCAAATAACTCGCTGTCGAACTTTGGTCCCATAAGGTACCTCAGGTGCTTACAGACAGTTATGGGCCCGTCAGTAGAATTTTTATGGTGTCCATGGATAAACCAAATTAAGAATTACTAACTAACCAAATGAAAACTGGGTTCTCGCCCTAGCGCCCAAAATTGACACTTTCTGGGTATTTAGGAGGTTTTCATTGTGTTTTCCTGAAGTGTATCTTTTGGGTGCCCTCCGGATACCTTCATTGTTTTGTGAATAAAATAACTGTTTTTATTCCTTTGAAATAATGGACAAAAAATTAGAAATTACCAATACGTTATAGTTGTTGGTAGTTAAGTACACAACGATAAAAGTTGTTCTTGATACTATGAAAAAAAATCTATGTTTTGTAATTTGAGATTTACCTGTTTTAGAATAAACCCATTTTTAGGAAGAGGATTTAATTCATTTTATTTAATGATTTATTCCATGCCAATATTGTTTGAGTGTTTTAAAATCAGACGACGCCCCTTTCGGGGACCTGGAATACTGGCTTTGTTGTATGGAAATCCTCTTTGGGGAATTCATGGAAGCCCGTTTTAAATTTTGGTAAATTTCCCTGAAAATTTAAACCCAAACCTAAGTATTCAAATAATAAGTGATAAAATTCCGAACTAATTACAATGTTGTATGTTTAGGTTTTTCGGCTAGTTCGGCATAATAAAAGTCTAGGGAAAATTTTATATTGTTCAAAATTATGAGAAAAATCATTGGTCTAAGGGAACCATTTTTCAAAATTCGTTCAAGCTGCGGCGCACAAACAAACCTGTCAGAATGTTGTTGTATTAACTGTATTGGAAAATGTTATCCGTTGGTTGATTGACACTTCTGCAAAGTTAGGTGGAGAACCCAAGCTTTGATGGCCCTTAACTCTGAAAGCTTATGTGCAAATTCTTGCACATTGGGAGTCAGAGCGAAGTCGCGTTTTAGAAGCCAGGAGGCAAGAGGATCACCTTTACATAATACCTATTATACCTGTAAATGCCTATTATATATACAGCATTATAGTCAAGACCACTTACGTAATCAAAATCGATAAGAGTTTCACTTCACATAAAAAATTGAATTAGATTGTATTACGATGATTAATTAACAACTACAAGATTAATTTGCTGATGAGGAAACATTAATTATGTACCTACACTTACGGTTTAACATTAATGTGTTAGTCTTCTAACTAACAACATCACTCTTCAAAATGGCCAAATCATTCAATAAATGGGAATTTTGTGCGCTGTTTTTATTACTACTCTCATTCTTGCAACCTGGCTCGGGTATGTCTGTACATTAAAATGTAGATTTCTGAAGAACACAAATACAATTTAAAATATGACGATTGGTGTACATTTACAATTATAGTTCAGAATGTTCGCTTAATTAGGTGTTTTAAGCCCTTTTCTTGAGGCGATTCCTGGTAATGATCCACTGGTAACAGTGTCTCTGGTGCATGGAGATTTTGTGAGCATAACAGTTAGAGAAGAATTCATGAAACCACACCCATTTCTTTTGGGGAAAATTCTTTTTACTGGAGGTAATATTATTACAAGCAAAGCGCTTGGCATTCTATAGCGAACTAAAATATTTTACATTATATAAGTGCAAAAAATTAACAAATGATTTTGTACATTCTAGACATCTCTGAAATTCGTCTGGATGGTGTGGACCCCACAATGCCTGTACATCCCCATGTTAGCAGACCAGATTATCGTGCTTATATTGAACTAACAAGTAAATTAGACGCTGAAGTAACCCCAGAACGCATGGTATTTACACTTGCCCAAGGCGGTTCTGTAGTTCTTGTTCTAATAACAATTGCGGATATAGATGAGCATATTATGTCATTAGTAATTCACACAATTTTGTGTTGCATGCATCGCCTGTCGATGGCATCCATACCACTATGTAGTTTTGAAGTAGAAGGCAATAATTTCTTGATGTATAACAATTGAGATAATAAAATTTTTATTCTGAAAAACATTAATGCAATCATGAGATATCAAACACTCAATTTATTGTTAAAATGCCAATCAAAAATGACTTTATGAAACAAACTTTATAAGTCTTATTGCCCTCACTACAATGAATGCTTATATACATCAAAGGAATATTAAGTCAGTAAATGCACTCAAATTTAGTGTGATTCTAAGTACAGGTACACAGAATGTTAAAATTCAATTAAAATTCATTATATTTAGTTGTAAGCTGTTTTTCCATTTAAGAGATTACGTGAAAAAACGAAGTGTACTTAATTGTGGTCTATAGTGTATATCAATATTAATGTCGGAATATGGCTGCATATTCAATGCAGCTATAGTATTTTTAGTATGGATAAATTGAATTCGAAGTGAATCGTTTTGCGTTGACTTACTGGGGTATCTGCGTCTGTAGCACTATGCCAAAAGAGATTTTGAGACGCGGATACAATGTGACATTTTGCTCTTATTATCATACAATGATATTATTGGTTGATTATGAAAAGCAAGTGTTAGATGAAGCAATTTGATGTATTCGTTACATATTATGTGTTATTTTATTTATGATGGTCATGTAATTCATTATCAGCATTCAATTCAATTTCGAAAAATACCAAAATATGGCAATTTGATGTTTTTCGGTTAAAAATTGACCCAAGTAAGTAATAGAGGGTAAACATTCTTCTCTTTACTTGAGTGAAATTTTAACCAAAGAGTGACATTACCTAACGTTAAATTATTGAGCTGGCTTAAGGATTTATCCATAATATCCCTACGACGTCACCTTATTAGAATAAACGGTCGGTCGTACCCACATTGAGTAAAACGATAAAACTACATTTACGCTTAATGAACTATTACGTGCTGTGAATCCAAAATGTTTACAAAAGAGAACTTTTTTGCTATTGGGCATTTGTTTTGCTGAGAACATTGATAATTTTATTTTAACAATGGCAATCAGAAGATCATAATTTTTACATTGGTGTATCAAAATCTAATTCGTCACACTTTTATTAACTTTATTGTAGGTAGAGAACAGAATAACAGCGAAGTCTGCAGAAAAAATAAATTGCACTTAATATATACGTTGTATCAGCAACTAAAGTTACAACCATTAAACAATATTATGATATACTAAAATTGTCGATCGTGTTGCCATCTGCACATACAATTAGTTGAGAAAACAAGTGGAAAAAGGTACGGCGTAACGAGCAAATAGGGTTAAGATGGTGCTAAAACCAACAACAATGCAGCACATGGCATAAAATACGGTAAAAACTATAACATCAATGAGGCTCACCTAAACTGACAAACTTACTGAGTTCATTTACTCGTAAACTTTGCAATCAATATTTACAATTGAAAGCAAACGCCTAAAAAAAGATCATTAACTGATATGGATTCCAGGTTTTCAACAATTCTATGGTTTTCTTTCAAGGCAAAGCTATCAAGTACTGACTCCATGTCACAAGTGATTTCATTTAGTCTAAACTATCCCATCGAAAAGCCATATTTTGTAACTGATTCGTGTTAAGCTAAAATAATTAATGAATCTCATTGAAACTATTACAAACGAAATCGATTGGACTATAAATCTATTCGTGGGTTTTTGTATCATAATTTTATATGTGATTTGTTGTAACTGGTTTAGATCTCATATTGAATAATAACATTCAGGCAATATGCATCATAATACATATAATTATCTAGTGTATGCTCCAAAAATCTGGGTGGGGCACGAGTCAGGGTGCCCCAAGCCTAATTACGGCCATGGTGGTGGGTTAAACAGTTCTTGCAGTAATTGTTTTCTACTCACCATTCATATTTACAAGATATAATACACACGTATGCATTGTTTAACAGGTGATGTAACATTGTTTACAATAAAGTGAAATCTATATCTATTTCTATTTTTTATTATACTTAAAAGATACATAATTGTATATACACTCGAAGTCCAAGTGGTTTACTTTACAACAAACCATTCAACGCTATAAAGGAGCATCGGAGACATCATCAACTAAGAAAAGTCACCTTTTCATCCAACAATAGCCGAGTTTCCTTGTCATGGTTTTACAAATTCATACTGTATAATATTTTTGGAAAATGTTTTTTTCCTTGGGGATAAGTATATATTCAGTTTGTATTGTTGAAGTACCTAATGTTTCCTCCGTTAATGACAGAGGGGGAGTTAAATGTTGCCTGGATATCATTTATATTTCCGTAATTTCTGCTTAAGCAGTAGTCTATAACAGTGAACCATCTCCACCGTGTTTGAGTCGATAATAGTTGACTTGTGGGAACATAACACATATATGTCATTGATATTGGCGTGTCACCAGCTAAATTTATTAATCTCTGATAGTCGTTTATTGTGAGTTCCTTTTTGCTGAACATATACATAGACACAGAATCCACATATTCACTTCCTGGCCAATACTCCTCAAATTGAGTCAAGTTGTAGGTGTGTAAAGACCAAGTCCATATAATAGAAGTGAGACTGTATGTCTGTTTCAAATAATCTTGAGTCATTTTGCACAAATTCACGCTAATTGCAGGTTGACCATTCCATCGAGTACGAGAAGATCGGTAATTTATTTCGGTTAAAATATCCAATATTGGGACAAGCCCCGCAATCTGCAACTTCTGCAAATGTGGTCCAATAAGGTCAAGTTGTCGCTTCCACTTAGTGTTGGATAAACTTCCTTCAAGCATCACCTCATTCCAATTTTTCTCCTTGTCAACATTTTCTGTATACTATTAAAAATGTTATCGTAAAAAAATGGGCTGTTAACCCACGTAATTTCGACCAAATGGTGACGTTTCCGTATATAAATCACAGATTCAACTAACAATGTCCACTCAGTAATATTTGCAGTATGTTTTGGCATTTGTACACCCAATACACCCTGGCAGTTTCTTGGTTATCTTCGTAATATTTTGAACCTCAGTGTGTTTAAATAAAGCAAGATCCACTCCAGAGATAGTTTTGTTCAAGCTGGAAAGATATTTTAATAGTTTTGCTTTCTGCGTTCCATGACCATTCTCTGTAGGTGAAAATCAAGCAAATATTTCAATTATTGTTTCAATTGACAGCTATATTGCTATATACAGAATATTAATTATTATTAGTATTATTGCACGTTGAAAGTTATTACACAGAAAGACAGTATGGATATTTAACAGTGAATGGCATTATAATAGAATTTCAATTAATTGTTCTTATTTTCCGAATACAATAGTAAGATGAACATGCATTTGATTGGTTTGTCCAGGACAAGTGTTTTTCGATTTGCAAGAAATAACTGGACACTAAAAAATGACAATTTTTTTTCTCTTTTTATTTGAATGAACTTTCACATGTTAATTATCATGTTTTTAGGATTGATCTTTATAATACAGGTTTTATCCTCTATTATATTTAAGGTGTACAACTGCGATAAGCGTATGTAAAATTCAATGTTCAGACTTTGAACAGCAACAAACAATATTAAATATATATAATTTATATCATATTTTCTAGCCTGTAAGTATGCGTGCATGGCTGCATGAATGACTCTGAGTGAAAACGGATAGTTGTAAATAGTATACAGTTAGAAGCGAAAGAGCAGACGAATCATTCACTGTGCTGTGCTCTGAGGATCAGAGTCGAGTCTGGAGTGACAGTGACAAGTAACTTACTGAATCACTGAGTGCTCTACTTTCGCTACTGTAGAAAGCTACACTGGCTTGAGTTGAGGATTGAGTTCTCGTCGCACAAAAAAATTCCGGCTCAAAAAACTGGAATATTATGAGACATAAAGTAAAATCATGAAAATGGTAAGTTGAAACACAGTGAGAATTGGGCTACGAGAATATTCCCAATATGGAAGGTGTGCACTCCAGCTTAAGATTCTTTGAAAGTCGGAATAGGGAATCTTATCCCAATAACTATTTTGCCCGGAAAAGTCAATGGCATTTAATCATCATTCACAGCAAGAACAATATAGAGAATGGAGTATGAATTAATCAACACTATACGGCTGAATATGCCAAATTTTTTATTGCACAATTTATCAAGTTTTACAGGCGCGTACAAAGGGAAGGGGGGTGCACCCTCTCCAGATTGCTTACAAATTATATTTTTTACCATAAAAGTTGAAAAAAGTTCTCGCTGGGTGCGGTTTTGAAGTTTTTTGAGTTGATTGTAAACTAATTAGTATGCGTTATTATGGACTAAATTTTGCTTTATATTCAAATTTTGCTGTCCCAATATTTACTTTCTGTGTACAAACTTCCTGTGTACCACCAGCTTAGGATCCTGGGTACGCGCCTGCAAGTTTTATATTATTTTATGCTTGATTTGTTATACTGCTAGACATATTTGAACGAAAAAGAGAAATATGGTATACAATCTCGAAAAGGGTTGAATTGGTGAAAAAATTATACGCTTCAGTTTGATTTGTTTCCTATGCCTAAGAATACTTTCTACATTTTTCATTTATAGATGTAAATACAACTGTACAAACACACACACTTCAGTGTATTATATTACGTTTTATTAAGCAGTAAAATATTAAAATCATGCTCTCAGTACCAGCTAATATTAAAATCATGCTCTCAGTACCAGCTAATATTAAAATCATGCT
>JAQFYB010007312.1:0-10982 GCA_034694085.1 Pogonognathellus longicornis
TTATAATAAATGATTTAAAAAATATTATATTATAATTAATAATTTAAAAAATATTATAATTCCTATTCTATAATACCTCCAGCACTTAATTGGATCTGTTTTAAAATAGTTTATTAGTTTTGTACGTATGGTGTTGCAATGAAGGTTTTTCTTCAAATCGATACATCTCAAGGAGTCCATGGTGCTAAGCCTATGTCGCCCTAAACTGCAGAAAACAAATTCCCATTTTTTAGTAAACAAATGTACTAATATTAATTGCTAATAAATCCCTGTATTATTGCCAGTATGGAATGATTTACGTACTATCCATAGACACTTACCACACTCCACCATTGCATCCACCACTTGCAAGAGTTTGAGTAGATATGAAATCAAATTTCAAAATATTTTCAAAATAAATTCATCCACATTGAGATTACTAATATCATCAGTTGTGGAATGCAAACTCTACAAGAGGATGCAGCAATGAAGTATTTGTTTTCCGCTATGGGGTCGCACAATTCAACTTCACGATTGCAACTTGTAGTTATTTTACCTAAAATTGCATTAAAATATTTAGAATCCCTAAAAAAGGTTCCCGCAGTCATATTATACTAAAACTACTTGTCCCATTATGAATGTAAACTATTATTTGTATTTTATAATAATTTTCGTGTAGTTAAATACGGAAAATCGGGTCAGTGCAATTTGATTATTTTAAACATAAAAATGTTTTAAAATGTACATTTCATTCATATATTTATAATGAGAACTCCATTATCAGTTAAATCTAACACCAATTTTCATTTTGCAAAAGTTTTATAATTTCTAATTCGCAATATTTCCTATAAAAACATTTTATTTTACTAATAAAAATACTCAGAATCAGAAGAGTCGACTAATTAATCTCATTAATTGTGTTACCACTTACAATGTTCATCAAGTCCACTGCAGTTTGGATTCTCTCGCCTTCTCCTAAAATCGACCTCGCCTTTCAGCTCATCATTGGAGTTCTATTAAAACCCCAATACATACTAATGCTTGTAAATTATATAATAGTACTGTAAAAATTGAGAGGGCGGATTTTACCACTGCCAATGCTATTATTAAATATTATTTAAAAGGAGCCAGCGAGCCAGCGAGAGGATGCATTAAAAATCATTGATTGATATAAAAATGCGAATTAAAATAAAACGCATTACAACATACGTTGTCCATGATTTCTAAAGGAGGCTTGGAGGGATCCGAATTATCATTTTTCAGAGCCAGCGCCCAACCAATTAAAGGTTTTAATGTCTTGTCATCATCCAAAACTTCGAAGGCCATGTGTCCCCCAAAAAGAACGCTGGAATAATTCCTGGTTGAGGCTATAATTGTAACATCAACCTCTGCAATTCCAGAAGGAATAGCATCAATGTTGAACACTGGCCATGAACCGTATTGAGCGTCAAACTTTGCTTGCCATTTTCCCTGATAGTCAAAAACACCAAAGGTTGTAATCCACCCCGACACTTTCGGTGTCCTTGACCCTCTGCTTCGGTAATCAACCATGCTGTTCCAAAAATTTAAATCCGGGTTTCCACGTTTTGCTTTAACAAATTCTTGCAAAATTGGCTTCAATAATTTGTACCACTTTTCTAAATTGTAGGACTTCAATTTCTCCAGTCTGGACAATATATCCAACCAATCATCCACAGTCCCTTCTAACGTAATTGATGGAATCCCGCATCTTAAGCTAAAACCGTATGAAAAGTATTTTTTCATAGTAGCCATGAAAACAACACCACTCGTGACTTCATCTTCATGCGTCGTTGTTGTGAAATTAGGCAGTATCCAATTTTTGAATTCCTTGTCCAAAATATTTTCGTGAATTTTTTTGGACATAAGTTTTATAAACATGTCATAAGGTGCGGATCTTAATCTTCCTGGCAACTCCACAATTAAATCTCTTTTCCCTTCAAAGTTGACGAATTTGCTACGAAATTCTTCAGCATTGGCGTTAATGTAAAAAGACAATTGAACCATAATTTGTAGCCAGACATCATCAGGACGAATTATTAAATTGTGGTGTCCATTATAACTGTCCACGACAGTGTTGATAAATCCATTGTTTCTACTTGGTTGAGATCGTGAAGGAAATGTTGTACCAGATAAATACTCAGTGCAATTATTATTCGTGTATTGATTTAACTCAGCAACAATTTTTAAGGTGTGATGTAAATCGGAATGTGATTCGCGATTAGAATTTTCATCGTCAAAATCGTATTTCTCTGGAATTCTATCACAAACTTTGAATGTTGTAGAATTATTCAATAATTTGTCTTCAGAAGCTATGAAGACAAATAGCTGCAACAAAACTAACAAAAACAGCGACATTTTCTCAGTGTCCTTACTGACCGGATATTTAGTTGCAACTAAACTATGATCTGTTAATATTTAATCTTTGCAGTTTATTGTCCTTGTCATATTTACTGCGTAGTTGGGAAAATTGTAACATCTCTCCCGAGAATTGTTTAATTTGTGCAAGTGTCCAATTAATTTATCCTTCAAGTGCCCAATTAATTTATCCTTCATAATGATCATTTAAGGAAATTAGTAATTGACCTGCTCCGTAACGAGTAACGACCCAAACTTTTCGTTTGCAATTTTTCTCCATACACTGCACTAAACGTCAATGATACGGTCACTGCTCAATGAACGTTTAGCTCATTTTAAAAAAAAATTATAATTCGTAAAGTTTTAATTTTTTAATTTTAATAATGTGAAAAGTCTAGGGCGAAGCATCTTTATCGGTAGCTTGTTTCAATTAAGATACCCTCACTTTGTGGAAATTGTTTTCTTTTAATTGAGATGAGAGGCTTTTGGGGTATTCAAATTAGGGACTATAACCTGAGTAAGCCAAGCGGATTCTGGTGTACATAGTCCATATACTATGCTCTTTTGGGAGTCACAATTCACACTTAAAAAATTAACTGCAAACTTTACATTGCAATATGATTCCGCTACCGTATTATAACTATTTGTAATAATAGTTTAGGTACTTAATTTCAATATGGAAGGACAGGCGCGTAGCCAGGAATATAAGTTGGGGGGTGCACAGCAGGGTTATTTAAAAAATTTATTTCTGCTAGGGCGAATTTGGGGTATAATCCATAATAGTAATGGAGTTAATTCGATACGAACAGTCTATAAACGGCCAAATTCGCGCGTAGCGTGAAATTTTTCCCGAGTTTTTGAACTTTCTGGGCAAAATTATCTACTTTTTTTGATATTCTATGGATTCTGGGGGGTGCACGTGCACCCTGTGCACCCCCCTTGGCTACGCACCTGTGGAAGGAAACCAAATAAAATCTCACAAACGGAAAAACGGATATAAAAAAGGATCAAACGGCGTTATGTTTTTAAAGAACACGTATTCGTCTCATCGCAATGTCAAACTGCAATACATTTTGACACTCACAGCTGGACAATAAATGTATTTATGAATGTAACTCATACATATTCCCAAAGGTCGAAAAGTTAAATGTCTAGGAAGAATTGGCGAATGTTTAATTTTGATATTGAACTTCGAATGGACCAATGTTCAAAGTTTTAAGGAACTATTTTTTTATTTCTCAAAATAGTTTCGGATTAACATGTAACAATCAAACCCAACATAGCAGTGTAGACTATACTCACAACGTATGAAATAATTCCTCATCCAACGGTTGAATTGGTTTTAATATATTTGACACATATAATGTATTAATCCTACATCTATATAATTTAACGTTACATCTGCCTAAATTAAAATTAGATGCATTTATGAAAACGTTTGAAAGTTGCTATGCATCTAAAATTCATTTGTTTGCTTAATAGTAAATAATCATACATCTGAGACTAGATTTGCTGATAGTTTAATGCTAATTTGGTGCATGTATTATTTATTGGTGTCATCCAATGTTAGTTAAATGTATAGTTTCATCTTTTAATTTATCGAGATAATTGAATGCACTTGGAGTTGTTAACAAAATAATTTTATTTGTTTTCACGCTTATTTCATACAATATAGTATGGTTATTTTTCCCAATTATTAATCATTTATATACGAATCCAGTCAGCAAAATATATTGTAAATTTGAATGATAACTGAAAAATGTACATGCAGGGTGATATGATTTGGTAGTTTTGTATTTTGTACCTATGGTGTTGCAATGATGGTTTTCTTCAAATTTTCAATCCATTGCAAGGAGTTCATGGTGCTATACCATTGTTCACCCTAAACTGCAAAGAACAAATTCCCATTTTTTAGTAAACACATAATTTACTTATGTATATTAATTGTTAATACGCTGCATTATATTGTCAACATGGAATGACTTACAAACCACAGCAGTCGTGGAATGCAAAATCTATAAATGTATTAGTTTTTTTCCGCAATAGGGTCGCACATTTCAACTCCAGGATTGCAACTTGTTGCTCTTCGGCCTAAAATAACATTAAAATATTTAGAATGCCTAAAATATTTCCAACAGTAATATTGTACTAAAACTACTTGTCCCCTGATGAAAGTAAAATATCTAGTTGTCTTTTATAATAATTTTCATGTATTAAAATACGGCAAATCTTGTCAGCTCACTACACTTAATTTAAACACCTAAATGTTTAAAAATATAATTTTCAATCATGTAATTATAATGAGAACTCCATTCGCAGAAAAAACTAATACCAACCTTCATTTCTCAAAAATGTTAATATTTCTTGCAGTATTTATGTCGAATCAAAACACATTTAAATTAAAAATACTCAGTAACAAGTCAACTAATTAATCTCTTTCATTGTGCTAGAACTTACAATGTTCATCAATTTCACTAAAATTGGGATGCTCTCGCCGTCTCCTAGAATCCCCGTTGCCGAGAGGCTCATCATTTGAGTTCTGTTAATAATACACAATGCTTGAAAATTATACAATGCTGTAAAAATAGAGACGACGGATTATCCCACACTACCAATGATATTATTAAATATTAATTAACATGAACCTGAGGGGATGCACACAACATCATTGATTGATATATAAACATGACATTCAAATAAAAACGCATTAGAACATACGATATCCTGGATTTCTGAAGGAGGCTTGGAGAGATAAGAATTATCATTTTTCAGGGCTAGTGCCCAACCAATTAAAGGTTTTAATGTCTTGTCATCCTCCGAAACTTCGAAGGCCATGTGTCCCCCAAAAAGAACGCTGGAATAATTCCTGGTTAAGTCTATAATTGTAATATCAACCTCTGCAATTCCAGAAGGAATATCTTTACTGTTCAACACTGGCCATGAACCGTATCGAGCGTAATATCTTTTATTAGCATAAGGGCGGGAAAATTCTCTACGCTTATGAAAGTATGCTTGCCATTTTCCCTGATAGTCAAACACACAAAAGGATGTAATCCACCCAGACACTCTTGGTGTCCCTGACCCTCCACTTTGATAATGAACCATGCGTTTCCAAAAATTTAAATCGGGGTTTCCACGCTTTGCTTCAACAAAGTTTAGCAAAATTGGTTTTAATAATTTGTACCACTTTTTTAAATTGTATGACTTCAATTTCTCTAGTCGGGACAATATATCTAACCAATCGTCCACCGTCCCCTCCAGGGTAATTGATGGAATTCCACATCCTAACATAGCTCCGTAAGAAAAGTATTTTTTCATAGCAGCCATAAAAACAACACCACTTGTGACTTCATCTTCGTGTGTCGTTGTTGTGAAATTAGGCAGTATCCAATTTTTGAATTCGCTGTCCAAAATATTTTCGTGAATTTTTTCGGACATCAGTTTTATAAACATGTCATAAGGTGCGGATCTTAAACTGCCTGGTAACTCGACAATTAAATCTTTTTTCCCTTCAAAGCTGACAAATTTGCTACGAAATTCTTCAGCATTGGCGTTAATGTAAAAAGAAAATTGAACCATAATTTGTAGCCAGACATCATCTGGACGAATTATTAGATTGTGGTGACCATTGTAACTTTCCACGACAGTGTTGACAAATCCATTGTTTTTGCTTGAATGAGATCGTGAAGAAAATGTTGTACCAGATAAATACTCAGTGCAATTATTTTTTGTGTATTGATTTAAGTCCGAAACAATTTTTTGGGTGTGATACAGATTATCGGAATGTAAATTGCGATTGGAATGTGCGTTGCGAATCTTATATTTCTCTGGAATTTTATCACAAACTTTAAATGTTGTAGAATTATTCAATAATTTGTCTTCAGAAGCTATGAAGACAAATAGTTGCAATAAAACTAACAAGAACAGCGACATTCTCTCAGTGTGCTTACTGACAAGATATTTAGTAGCAACTAAAGTGGCGTCTGTTAGTATTTAATCTTAGCATTTCATTGTCCTTGTTATAATTATTGCGTAATTGTAAAATTGCAACCATCTCTACAACGAGAACTGTTAAATCTGTGCAAGTGTCTAATTCATTTATCCTTCATATTGATCATAGGAAATAAGTAGATGACCTTCTTCCCTGATCGCGAGCCCAACTTCTCATTTCAATTTTTTGTCCATACATTTCACTACACATCAATGATACAGCTAAGTATAAATGAAGAATATAAATTTATTACATACTAATTTGTTATTTCCAGTCGTGTGGAGATATTTACATACCTATTCTGAAAGGTCAAAGTCTGTACTACATAAATTAAATAAATTGCGATTTTGGGAATCAATTGGACTTAAATTTTACAAATAATTGGGCAAAATCAGAATTAGACTCAGCCTCGGACGACCCCTAGTTCATATTGCATGAACGCCAGCCGACCGATTGGCCGAATCAAAACAATTACCCCATACCTGCATTATTATCAATCGACAGCCCGCAGCAACCCTGCTGCGGGCTGTCGATTGATAATAATGCAGGTAACAATTAGCGGTAACGCGTTTTTCTCAATTTCTTATAACTTTATGACAATATGTGCACCCCCATGGCTACGGGCCTGTGTCAGTCTGCCTGTTCGGTTTGCCTGTTATTCAAATAAATATCTGTATAGTAAATCGGCAACCGAACCTAACAATGTTCTGTTCGGTTTGTTTTACTCCTAATGCCCAACAAGAATTTTGACCAAATCCTAAACCGAACCTGAACAGAAAATTTATTCAAACCGAACCGAACCCCAAAACAAAACACCTGTTTGGTCTCAACTTAAATATTAATTATTTGGTTTGAATGGATAAATTAACTTGTAGTTTCATAAACAATTTGATCAAATTGTGAGTAATATATATACATGAGGAATAGGACTATTTCAAACGGAATGGAACAAGAATTTTTTTCTGGCCGAACCGAGCTCGAACATTATTATCATATGCAAAACCCGAACCGATCCGAACATGAAATTTGCCGAACCGAATTCGTAAACGAAAAACTTTTTCGGTTGCAATCGTACTCGTACCTCTACTATTTACAATTTGTAAAACTTAAAATACCTACTAAGCGCTTCACAGAGGCTCTCAGATAGCTCCAATTCAATGCGACTACTTAATGCACGCATAAATCAATTTTTTGAAATATTATAACTCGTAAAGTTGTAATTTTAAAAATGTGAAAAGTAAAAGAAGTATCTTTATCGGGAGTTTGTTTCGAAAAAATGCCCAAACTTTGCGGAAATTGTTTTCTCACTTGAGGGTTTTTGAGGAATTCGAAGTAGGGAATATAACATGAGTACCTAAGCCAAACGGATTCTGCTGTGCATGGTCTCTACTTTGCTATTTTGGGTTTCCGCATTCACAAGCTGTAAACTTTTACATTGCAATAGGGCTCCGCTACTGTATTACATCTATTTGTAATAATAGGTTACTTAATTCTTAGGTGGAGCGAAATGAAATAAACCTTTACAAACGGATATATACATATCAAAATAATCAACTGCGTTATATTTTTAAAGGACATTTATTCTGTATGTCTCATCGCAACGTCAAACTGCAACACATTTTGCCACTTAAAACTGGAAAATAAATTTACTTATGTGTGTAACTCATACATATACCCAAATGTTGAAAAGTTGAATGGCAAGAATTGGCGAATGTCTAATTTTGATATTGACCTTCGTATGAACCAATGTTCAAAGTTTCAAGGAAATATTTTTATTATCAATCAAAATAGTTTAGGATTAACAGTCAGACGCAACATAGCAATGTAGACTATACTCACATTGGATGAAATGTTTCCAGCAACGGTTGAATTGGCTTTGGTATTTTACACAAATAATTTAGTATTAATTCCCACATGTAAGTGATTTCACATGACACCTAACTACAAATTAAAAGCATTTGGAGGTTGGTATGCATCGTATTTCATATATTTAGCTTGTTTGAACATTGAAAATTTTAGTTCCTTATTATAGAAAACAGCTTGATACTTTTTCCAAGTAATTGTATTATGGATTTAATTATACATAACATACTAATACATTGTATTATTTTTCATATAGCATATATCAATAGAATAGCTACTACAAATAATACAAAAAATAATGTGTTAGGCAATCGTCGTATAATCTGAGAAATGGTAAAGTATATATTTATTAAAATAAATCCCAATGGCAATTATTTTCAGTCCCAGATTCGTATAACAGGTTTCAGTGCATGCAGTTTCTGAAGTTGTAGTTGTTGCTGGAATTGTTAAACTGCACATTGACGAAGGTGAACAGATGGACAACGGACAAGTTATTAAATATGGTATTTACATAATATTATATATAACATAATATGCAATATTTCACCGATGTTTAATAAGGATTTAACTATGACCACAATACAATACTTACAAGTCTTAATTTATACTAAAGTCAACAGGATATAACTCTCAGACTCACTAAGTTAAAGAACTTAGGTCTTCATCCTAACTGCCAATGAAGAGGGATACAATAAATATTATACCAAAATACTTTTGTATTTATAAAATATGCATATCAGAGATTTGAAATTAAATTGAAAATATTCAAGCTTAAAAATTGCATTACTTAAAAATTACAATAAATGCAGATCCAAAAGAAAAACAATTGCGTTTAGTAATTTGGAACAGTGGAGATCTCAAAAGATAAGTTCATTGCCTATTTATTCATCAAAATTAACGTACACCACTTCCCCACACAAAACAATAATAGAATCGATTTGTAATCTTCAACATTGTTCCATACATACAGGGTGGTCCACAAAAAACCGCTGCATTTCAACAATACCTTCAAAACAAAGAGAGTCGAAGGATGAACCATTTTAAAAATTTGTTTGCAGTTTACTTTGCACAACTCAATAATGGACACAATAAAACACTGCAAATATTAAAACAGTAAACAAACAAACTTAGTTTGTATAGTGTAAATAATTGTGTGATTTTGAATAACTGTTCCTTCTCAATTGTTTCAAAGAATAGACTGCCGTAAATAAGAGTTGGTGACAATTTGAGTAATAGCAAGTTTGATTAGGTAACATTAAGATTAGGTAATAATTTTGTAAGTGTCTTTTGAAATAATCATATATTTTGATATATGTAATTGAGGTTGAGAGAGGATATTGGTAATTTTGAGTAAAATTGTTAGACATTAAACGTATAACATATTTCAAAATATGCTCTTGAGAATGGCATTTCGCTTGCTAAAAACAAAATGTATTTTCCTTGTTTAAAAGTTCCTCAAATCGATTTTGTAAAGACATACATTTAATTTTCACATTACACATCCAAGAAGTTCATATAAAAGGCTTTATTATTATTTACTAAATACATGTTGATGGCAATAACCAAATATCATTTCATTGCTCAAGAAAGCCGCAATGTAAACACAATGTTTGTTACAGCACCATGCATGAAAATTTGAAGTGAAATGAATACATGAAATCAGTATGTGTTTAGTATTTTTATCATTTCTCCCTTTTATAAATTCATAAATTTTGCAATGAGGGATGCTTAAATCAAAAGTTAATTTGCAATAGAAAATGAATAGCGTCACTGCAATAGAAGCCTCCGACTTTTTTAAAACCCCCACCCACGCTTTGAGATGAATTCGGCATAATAATATCAGGCGCTATAGAATAGATAATTTTGTATTACGGCTAAATGGCAATTAATATTTTGACTGTGCCCTTGCTCACAGAATTCAAGTATGTCAAAACATTTCTCTTTCTTGCAAAATAAAATTCTCCAATAAAAATTTTGTTTGGGGAACAAGCCATTCTTAACATTTTCAACTGAAGCCTTCTCTGAGTATTGTGATGAGGCTTCGACTTCCATGATTGCAAAGTGCTGACTGATGTGTGGTAAAACGTGGAGAGAAACCAAATAATAAATGCCCATAAACAAATATTGATGAATGTGTTGACCATAATAAGTGTCGATATTAAACTTCCTAGCTGATTATATTTCCGAATCCAGCAAAAGTTACCAAAATATGCTAATCGTGTGAATGCGAATTGAAGAATGTACAGGCAGGGTGACATTATTTCATTCAATAGTTTTGTAAGTATGGCGCTGCAATGTAGATTCTTCTTCAAATTTTCGGTACTTCTCAAGGAGTCAATGGTGTTATGCTTGTGTCGCCTTAAACTGCAAATAACAAAATCCCATTTTTTGTAAGCAAAACATTTGCCAACATTATTTAATTGTTAATTCGGTGCATTATTTCCAACACTGGATTCCTTACTGACAAAGAAACTATATACAAACCTACCCCACCAGGGTTGCCTGAAGTTGAATTATCTGTATAGGTATCAAATTGGAGTGTGCTTGAAAAATTGTAATAATATTTGATGTAATGTTGTCTTTTTTCGAAAAACAATGCAAAATCATACCTATACAATTTGGATCGTTTTTAATAAAAAAATTAAAAATAAAGGTAAATAGACACGGTTGTAAGTTGTAATTCCTAGAATTACATCCCTTAAGCTGAGTTTATACTCAAGATTTTCTTGAAGTTTATCACTTTCAGATCCATTTCAATTCAATATTTTCATTT
>JAQFYB010007313.1:0-10982 GCA_034694085.1 Pogonognathellus longicornis
TACTTCGACTTTATCTTATTTTGCTAAAGTCGAAAAAGTTGAAAAAGTAAAAGTTGTGAATATTGAGTGAGCCTATTTTAATTAAACTACCAATGGAATTTTATCCAACAAATTTTATTTTTATTTTTAAGGTACCTTCACCAAGTACCTACACAAGAAATAGGCATTTGCTCAAGGTAGCAAATTTTTGTCCTTTACCAACGTGCTTTGAGGTGTGATAAAGACAAATAATATAGAGCATAAAAGACTTGAGAGTTGAGACACAAAGAGGCGGGAAGTAGGTGAAGTTCAAATAGGATTTGTTTGCTTCCATTTCCCAAAAGTTGAAAGTAAAAAAGAATACATTTTTTGCAGTCTTTTGATTACTTATCAACATCAACTATTGTTTGTGTGCTGGGAAATAACTAAAACTTCATTCTTTAATAGTAATTCGATCAGATTTGAACAGTAATCAGTGTAATCAGGTGTCAGGAAGTCCCAATAATCCTTTGTTATTGTGTAGCATCGTAGCTAGTAAGAGAAACCTGTAAGTCATAAGTTGTAAGTAATGTCACTGTACTGACAACTGACATTGAATAATGACTTTTCCATTATTGTCAATATTCTGTCAATTATTGTTGATTGTTGACTAAAAATTAAAACATGTGACACCTGATACCGGTATGCTGTTTTATAATCATTTATGTTTGACTTGCTGTTTTCAGTTTTTATCATTTTACTTAAATCACAAAAACTAAAGATACTTCTTATTTTTCACAGCCGGCAACAGAAAATTAAATCGCAAACTGACTGCAAAGCAAATTAAACAAATAAGAAATTATAACACATCACATAAGGGCGTACCGGTGGAAGAATGACTTCAAAGAACATGACTGATATAAAAATTAAGAAAAAGGCTTCAGGTGGAACTAATGTAAAGCGACCCCGCAGTAAGTTTTGTATTTCATTCTATATTTTGCAAATTGTACCTTCAGTTATATATTAAACAGGTATCTGTCGTGAAGTAAGTAATATTAGAATTCGACTGGACTTTTTTTATTGTGACTTGTTCCTAGATATGCAAAGCATTTACGCTCGTAAATGTCTTGTATATATCTAACTTACTTGTTTCATTTTTACGTACTAATGAATAATTAGCTTTGTGTAATATATATTTAAATACTTGGCACTTATTGTTAGTCACTTTTAACAATAATCCCTAATTTCGTTTATTAGTAAATGCTACTCCAGTAAATATTCATTACACGGGATATGTCACAATTTGTTGTGGCAGAGCTTATCTATCTGAAGAAAGTTATAACCGACATGCAATGGAAGAAGAAGAACATTCAGCAGCAAACCAGTGGAATGATATAATTATGAAACAACCTTTTGTACAAATAAAGAAAATGTCATTAGCCCAACGGAAGAATCAAATGAACAAGTAAGTATCAATCCTATTCATTATCCTCACATGTTATGACAGGAATGGCCATAAACAGTTACTCACCACTAATTTCAAAATTAGAAACAATTTAGCAAAATCGCAGCGCTTTGAAATTTTTTGACTACATTGTATTCAATTTTCGTCCAAATATGTTAGAACCAAAAGTTGAATTGGCTCATCAGGAACTCTTCAATACCAGTATAGGCAGTATACTATCCATGGAGCTCATACAACTATTTCTGTGAATAATGTCCACTTAGCAGGAAATACTATTTAAATAGCAGTATTTAATTAACATGGAAAGCGATGCCAGAAAAAGTCAATTGGACTTGTTACTCCAAAACAGTCGTAGCCACAAACATCGAGAGTTACCTTATTCAAAATATTGACATTCTACATCAAAACAGAATCAATAAAGGTCAAAACAGGATGTTGGAATGGTCAAACACTGAAATACGTCAAAAGGAACTGTAGGGTCACCCAGGAAGACTTGTAGAATAGAAACCCATTTGCCGAAAAAGAAAAAAACGGCATGTGTTGAGAGAATGTCAAAATGAAATCCGGAAAAAACACCAGAGGTTCAAATGACCAATCGGGTAGAGCAAAAACTGTCTAAGGCGACTGGTTGTAAAAAAAAATACTAAAAACAATCACTATTCTGCCAAGAAGTTGGAGAATCGACCGAAAATAAAAATCCTCCTGAAAGTCTGAGATGTCAATTAAGTCGCAATGACTTAATCATGCCACTTGACTTTAGGAGCTTTAGATGCCTGAAGCAGAGGCTTTTGTAAAACGAACTACATTATTCGAAAAGGTTTAAAAAAGCCTGCTCATTCACTTCGACTTTGGGGTCTAATATCTCTGCAATTTTTCAACTAATTTGGCATCAATCACATTGTAGACAAATTATCGAAGACAATGCATTAAAAATGTCAATGTACTGCAATTTTGCTATTTGTTTGTAATTTTGAAAGGGTAATTCTTGTTGATAACTATTCCTGCAATTTGATTTTTCTTAAATTGGTGTACTTTACTTCTACACAGGGTTGCAGGTAGAAAAGTTATTCGCATATGTTACTAATTCAAACTCATCTCTTTTTTAGGGGACGGATTGCTTTGGTAAAAAAACATCGAATTCTCAAAAAGTCTCTAGGATTTTTAAAAAAATGCCACATTTGCAAAGCTCTTGTTCATGGAAGCAATTTAAAAAGACATATGAAGGTAGTAATTTGTAATGGAATTCAATCAAGTATTTTTATATTCAAATCACTTTATTTGTTTAATTTTTGTTGGATTTCAGAATGCTCATGTATTGAACAGTAAACACAAATGCATATATTGTGCCTGTGTGTATTCAAGTCGAAAGGCTATGCTACTTCATTGCACTAAAACACATCCTGAGCACATCTCCGCTAAAAAAATGATGCAAATGTCGGCAAATGTTCCTGGTGACGGAAAAATTAAAAAGTTACCTACCAAGCTAAAGCATAGTAATGAAACGAAGCAGTCTAAAAAGGGTGGAGATGTACATGAGTGCATCTTCTGTGGAAAAATTCTTAACAGCAAGCTTGCTTTCCAGTAATATTTTATATTTTTCTTCATTTTTAATCATCATACTTCATTAAATTACTATTTAAAACAGTAATTATTAGAATGGCAATAATGAATTTTGATTTTTGATTTTTTCATAGACATCATCTTTTAGATCATATCGGTGATAAGCCATATAGTTGTCAAATTTGCGAAGAAAGATTTGAAACTACGAATGAACTTACTCAACATATTAAGGTAAAATAGAATTGCGATTATTTTACACAGTTATGATACCTGTGCTGAAACTGTCAAAATATAAAATGCAATGTATCTTCTGTAGGACTTGCACCCGAATTGTCTAAAATACTTTTGTGACATATGCCCTGGACTATTTTACCATACAAACGAACAGTTAACGCGACACAGAGAGATAACGCATTCAGGGCCTTCAAAAAATATTACCTATGACCAAACGAATTCAGACGATGAATCACCCGACTATGATGATGAAGACAACGACAACAACGAATTGAATAACGTAACTGTTGGGTTTAAAAAAATTGGAAATAAAAATGCGAAGCCGAATAATATGAAATCGTCAGCGGTGATGAAAATGAAATCTATTCGAGTAGAAGATGGCTACAAATGTCCAATTTGTGGCTTAATTTTAAAGGCAATAGCTTATTACAGGTATGCTAGAACTCCAATTTAGTATTTCCAAGGTTAAATTGGTGTTTTCTTAATTCTTGTGCGTATAAACCTAAAATCGTGTACCCAGTAGTACAATAATATAATTTTTGTAGGTCCCATCGTCTTACGCATACTGACATATATCCATACCAATGTACAAAGTGTGATGCTAAGTTCCGTACAAATGGCAACTGTAAGAGTCATATGTCTGTAAGTAATATACCGTTATAACATTTATAAGAAATATATATATATATATTAATTTTAACCATTTGTATAAATATTGCCCTCAATTCACTGTTGTAAATATTATAATAATAATTAATTTACTGTTGCAGTCGAGTCATGTCGAGGGTGGTGAATTTAGTTGTGATGAGTGTGCCTGCGTGTTTGGTACAGGCCAAGGTCTTACACACCACAAATGGATTTATCACGTGAAGCAACGAAATGAGATAGTTTTCAAAGCCAAAAAAGTAAAAGGATTTTATATAAAAAAGAGACATGACATGTCTAATAAACAAGGCGGATTTCCATGCGACGTTTGCGGCAAAATATTAAAAAGTCAATTAAGCTACGAGTGAGCACATTTTAATATTTTCAATCTTACAATTTTATTGAAATCCAATATTAATGCAATTATAGGTATTTTAAACCTCCTTTTTTGTTTCAGTGGTCATATGCTTATTCATTCAAACCAATTTCCAGTAAAATGCATACAATGTGGAGCAACATTTCGGTTACGTAGAGCCTTGATTAAGCACCGTCAGGTAATTAAGACAAATTAACCATATGGACTAGGCACTTATTTAATTTTCAATCGGACTAAATGACATTTAGTATTCTACAATTACAATTGTTTACAAAAGCTTGTAGATTGTACAATTTCCAGTCCAGATTTTCAAAGTGAATCAACTTTGAATTTTACGGAGTTATTAACTTTCTGGTGCATGCTCTTTCTTACTTACAGACAAGTCATGTTGAGGGCGGAGAGTATAACTGCACATTGTGTCCATGTACATTTTCCAGTGCTCATGGTTTGAGTCGTCACGCAACAGTCTATCATACAGGCAAATATAGTTGTGCAGCACGGATGGATGAGGAAGGAGATACAATTGAGCATAGCAAGCCAGTTTCTAAATACCTAAACAGAGTTGTATCTGACGTTCCTAAGGGGGATGGTGGTTACGAATGTCATATTTGTGGAAAATTCCTAAAGAGCAAATTAACCTACAAGTGAGAAAATCTGAATGTTCATTTTGTTCATATTATGCTATAATTACTTTTTAAATATTATTTTTAGAAATATTATTGCCTACAAATAGTTATTGTAATATTATTATTTACTTATCTCTACAGCGGCCACATGCTGATTCATTTGAAAAAATTTCCTTACAAATGCAAACAATGCGGGGTTAAGTTTCGCCTCCGATCAACTCTTGATCGACATGTGAAGGTAAGTATTAAAAACAATGTCAAGTAGTAATATTCAAAGAAAACAGCAGTATTTGAAATATTTATTGGTTAGAGTTTTTAATCATTTTTCTTATTGACTTTATGTAGACTAATCACGTGGAGAATGGAGAGTACCAATGTTATTTATGTCCCTGTACCTTTGATTTGCACCGAGGTTTGCAAAGACATCTACACTGTTACCATTCTGGTAAAAGAAATACTGATGGAAAAGCCAAAATGAAGAAGAGTCCAAACAAACCTAAAATTGAACAAAATAGTGTAGCTGCTTACAATAGACTTTACACATCTAGTTCGAGTAGTGATTCAAAAAATGTTGCTGAGAATTCCAATACAGCAAATGGATATGGAACGGAACATCTCCAAACGGAGATCGTTGACGAGGAAGATGCAAATAATATTCATGGTATAAAAATGGAGGAGGGTTATATGTGCGGTCTCTGTGGTAAAATTTTAAAGAACCTCAGCTGTTTCAGGTACGAATGATTTTCGTCTTTTTACTTCTACTGGGTGGAATATATAGTCAACTTTAGAAAATCTCATTTTTTAATTGCAGACAACATCGTCTCATTCATTTTGATTCTGCAACGCATGAATGTCCAAAATGTGACCAAAAGTTCCGCACTTCTTCTAACCGTAATGCACATTTAAAGGTAAGAACCAACTGTCTGAAATTATTTCAATTAAATCTAACTTAAGTTTGTAATTTCATTTATTATTCAATATTATATGTTTAGTCAATAATACATGATTTATCATTTTCTTTTTATTAGCGTGCACACGTAAAGAATGGATTCAAATGTACACAATGTCCTTGTGAATTTATGACATTAATGAGTCTCACCTCTCACGGCAACTTAATTCACCCGAAAGAACAGTGTAGTTAAAAAATTAAATAAGTGCAAGTAAAATGCAATAAAATGCTGTGCATAATAAGCAAAAGAAGATTTTTCCAAAAGTTACAATTTAAAACATTGTGCTTCCTACGCCGGCTCCTCAGAATACTCTTGTTAATTCCAGATCTGTTCATTTCGCCTTTTTCTGTGCATCTGTAATATTGTTTGTTTTACCAACAATTGAATTGTGGAAGCGTGAAAAGTGAATTTTATAATTTGTAAGTATTAGTGAAATGTGAAAGTGAAAACTAACTATAATAATATAACCAGCATAGATATGTACCACTTTTGTTAGTAAAAAGCGATTTTGGTTAATTTCAAAATCTTAGTCCTCAAGTGTTGTGTTAAAATACGGATAGAATATACAGAGTAAATTAGTATATAGAAAAATATTTTTTATACACTCACTTTATTTTATTGTCAAGAAGTTTAAAGTTAACGTGGTGTTTTGTAGAAACCCATTTCAACCGGATTGTGAATGAAATGCAGCTGTTAGGAATTCTAGTATGTGCCATTTCATAATGAACCATAGCAAACCTGTAATTCTCACTTTATACGAGTTTTTATTTCGTTGTAGGTAAGCATTTCTCAATGGTCTATAGAAGTGAAATAATTGACGTTTGTATTTGTATTTCTAATCAATATATTAGATTTTCACTATAAATGCATGTCAAGATTGATCTTCAATTGAAATCAAAATTACTTATCATATAATGCTAGAATTTATCTTAAATAATTAAAGGTAGATATAGAATTTTTTATTCATAGAATTTTACCTCACTCAGTAATTAAAAAATTAGTGTAACAAGTTATAATAATTTCTATTAGTGGGTATGTACTAGTAAATAAAATTACAATTCAGACTTAGGAAAAGTATGCTGCATTAAAAATTAATTAGATGTACAATCTTAGCATCTAGTTATATTATTTTCTTTCAGATTAATCCATCCATTAGCACTAGCATCTAAGAAGCTCCACTCGTGCCATCCTCGACCAACTTTAAAATTCCAGAAAAACCTAGAAATATAATTCAAAAAGTTTTATTCTTTCTTGTAAACTCAAAAGAAACGATGAAAGTAAGCGGTACTTACTTTCATCATTTTATTTTATAAAAGTCACAATTATTTTTATCTTACCATCCTGATGCTGCTTCGAACGTTCCAATTTGTTGTCGGGCAAAATCCGCTTGATTTTTGCATAGCCTAGGTGTGGCTAGGGACCATTCTCCTACGACGGTCCACAACTTTTCATTGGCTTCAGGAAGCCATTCTGAAATCTCACGAGGCAGACGAGCATGTTGCTTGCAGGTTAAATTGAAAAATGCTGGTGTGTATGCCTGATAAACGTGCGTATCCAACATTACCGAATAATAATGAGGATCATCACTTAGGTATTCCCAGTTTTCAAATTTAATGAAAGCGTCGTGAATGGCTACAACCACAACACTGTTGTGACGACGAACCTCGTCATAAGCTCGTCGATAATATTCTTTTAAAATGCCAAGTCGGAAATGGTACTCATCTCCCCACAATATTGGTTCATTTAATAATTGAATAATGGAAATTGTATCCCTCCATTCACTGGAATTTGCAATACGAGCTATCTGTCCGATTATGTTCACAGAACGGTCAATATTCTCGTCGGAATAGAAGAAATCAATCGGTCCATGTCGCCCACTATGATCCCTCCCACTCTAGAAATAAAAAAGTCATATTTTCATAACAAATCATTTTTAACAGAGTTTTGGATGCAGGGACAAAACTTTTTTTCCACTAGCGACAAAATTACTCAGTACCGAATGGAATTGTACAACACTTTTTTTAAACTAAAAATATTATGCATTCTCATAATGGCCGTATCCAGAAAATGACTTCCAGGAGGCAAATTCCTTACATTAGGTACAAATGTGTCAACATTCGTGCCCAAAATTTGAGCTTTGGAACAAAATCACCTTAGAATACCTATGTACTACATACTTATTTCGTATGTATTCGTAAATTCGGGCGTAGACCACAAAATTTACGAAGTTTTGCTATCTCAAGACAAAAAACTCTTTTTAGGGTTGGGGGAGGGTAGAATGTAATTGCCTGTATGCTCCTGTGTATGGCTATGCTTTCTCACCTCTGGATCGTTTTGACAATATATTTTATCTATAGTTTGGAAATCTTGTTTTACAAAATTTTAATTAGGGATAACCGTTTATCTTTTCCGGATTTTATCTGCCTGTAAATAAAATTCATACAAATGTACGGACGATTAAATGCATAAGCGTTATTATATATCTAACCTGAGATCCTGGAGCACCATGAAAATCAATCATGACTTGAATTTCATGTTTTTTTGCCCATCGGACGGCTTTCATAACGTATCCCCATGTGCCACTGACCCATGGTTCATCTGGTTTGATGTCAAATGCCCAATATCCAATTGGAATACGCAAATGATTGATTCCAGCATTTTTCAATCGAATTACATCGTCCTCAGTAAACCAATTCTCCCAGTGGGATCTCAACTTGATATCTGCAGCGGGATGATTCCAGTGTTTGATGAAAGTGTATTCATCCACAACAGATTCCGGTAAACCTTGGAACAGCTTGGGGGTGATCCACTGTTCAAGAAGAAGCCACCCTCCAATGTTTACTCCACGTACTTTTTCTTGGCCATAAGGCCAACTATTAACAACCGGGCTATGTAAACACACATTAAACACTACAAGTAGTATAATGTTTCTTGCAAGGGTTCTAATCATGATGCAAACTCAACTTCACTAAAAAAAATGGCAAAATACTTAAAACAATTTTTCAAATCTAAATTCCAAGGGTTAACTCATAATAATGTAAAACTCAGTTGAAATGAAAAAAATATTGAAAATTTGTGGTGCCTGCACATATGCTACACAGAGAAGGACTAACGTTGTTACACAACTTTGTTTCACTCTTGTCTTGCACTGAATGTAATTTCTAAACAGTAATAGTATAATTTACGGAATTCTGGTAGCCCGGTACGTTAATTGTGCTTAATGGCTTGTACTTTTACAGCCCATAGCATTTTAAATACGAGCCTAGTTTAATGAGTTTAATTATCTTGTCAATGCCAATTTATCAAAACTTATGGCGAGATGGTTTATAGTTATTACTACATAGATGTTTATATAATATTCATTTGATCACCAAACACTCTAAACTCATTGCACTGGAAAATCCATGCCATCATAACAATGTGTCTGGTAATATTATTAGAACAAGGCTGTTAATATTGGTCGTTGCACTAACAATAACTCCACAATTCGGGGTCATGCAAGATGTATCTGAGTAGTTTTAAACGCAATATGTAATTAGTCTGTCTTTAGTGGCATTATTAGTAAGTAGTATGTAGTGGTAGGTAAGTATAATATTTTATTAACGATATCTATAGGTTAGTAAATATAATCGCTAATAATAATGAAGATGTGCATGAGGGAGCCGAGGGAGGATTGTAATAAAATATTGCATTGTAGGTGTACATATTATCCTAAGTATTAAGTAGTCTGTAGTTTGTAATAGAATTTAGTCGAAGAGTACGTTACTTATAGAAATTGTAAAAGTGTCTCGGCTATTGTGTTTCTATTTTTATAAATGTAGGAAAATAAACTTGAGTGGAAATTAAGGAATAATATATCTCTTATACTTTCTCACATTCACACCGTTCTCACAGTAAGTAATTAGTCCGTTTGTCTTAATTGTACGTATTAACGTTAACATTGACGGACATAGTCAAGGCTTTAGGGTTCACCTCCGCCCCCTTTAAAATCTACATTTTCTTTGACACTGAGATAAATTGATGGCGTTGGATCCATTAAGAAAGGCTATAAACTATAGTATTGTACGTACTTTACTCTAATTATACGCATACTATTGTATTTAGTGACAAACTCCTTTCCTAAACTCTTTCCTAAATCCTACATACGGCACTGAATTTCAGTACCGGTAAAACAGTTTCATATTTTATGGAAAAGAACAACAATAGCCAAACTAATATTCTAGGATTCTTTAAGTACACAAACAATATTCCCCAAATTAATGTAAATAATTTTATTATATCTGCATGGTTTTTGTCTGTAAATAGCTAGTTCAGTTAGGTTATAGAATTATGCCACGCTAATTATACATGTAAGGTATATCATCGAACACAGTATTGCAGCTGTATTCGCTCAAGGTATATATCAGCTACAGCCAACCGGCAGGATTCTGCTATGAAATAGCAAATCCTGCTACGCAGAGAAATAGCTGGATTTGCTATTTCATAGTTGGATTTTGCTATCATAAATTCTCACCCACTTACTCCTTATTTTCCTTTCTTGTAACATTTGAGATTTACCATTGATGAATAAATAGTATTATTATTCCAGAAGCATTCCGAAAGGTATCTGGCATAGATTTCGGTTGGGGATCAGCGACAGGGAAAATATTTTACATTTGAAGTGCCTGGATTTTACTTATCGTCGTGTAGCTCAGTACCATTATGTGTTACAGATACAGAAAAACTACATTCTGATCGAAATTTTGTGCTCTTTTAAATGGTGGTACTTACAGTCTGGTAAAGCAATAATAAAAAATGTTACAGAGCAAAACAAAAACATAGCAGATCCCGCTATGATTTTGGAGCATCCTGTGTAAAGTTGTAGGACAGCATAGCAAATCTAGCTATTTCTCTGCGTAGCAGGATTTGCTATTTCATAGCAGAATCCTGCCGGTTGGCTGTAGCTGTATATACCTAATAGTTGTATAACATTGAGTAAGGTGATGGATTTATTTTCTGACTCATGATGACTCATGACGTCATGAGATACTCTAGAAGTAAAATGTCAGTCTATAAAAATGCCAATACTATAATTTTTATTTATTTATTTATTTATTTATTGAAACCAAAAGACACACATAGTTACAAGGGTCCACTTTTAAGCACTAAACTAACATTACCAAAGAAAC
>JAQFYB010007314.1:0-10981 GCA_034694085.1 Pogonognathellus longicornis
TACATTACATACTACCGAATGTATTGCTGGACAAACGAACTTTGAACTGCATTGAATTGAAGCGATAGACATTTATGTCATTGTATGTACACATGTCATCAACAAAGATAAGCTTCACGTTAAATAAGTCACAAATTACACTTCACCTCTATAAAATTCGTACCTATAAAAAGAAGACTTTACACACCAATTTATTGGCAATACAAATCGGCAAATACTTTAGAACTTATTTAAAAGCAGTTCCTTTACATACATGTATATATTGGTACAATTTGCTTGAAAAATGCTATAGGTATAGGTGTATAATAGAAGTATGAGAATGATTGGACAAATTATAAGAGTCAATTGTATCAGTCGTTTAATGATGGACGTCACAGACAACAGAAGGTCAAATCAAAGGGGTCGAGTATTGAAATAACATATTTATAACCAAACGTCAATTAACCATGAGTTCAAAGACATTCATCTAACTTTGTATGCATATAATTTGTGTATTTATGGGACATGGTTTTGTAAATTATATCAAGTGATTGATAAGTGGATGAATATGATGCAGGTTTGTTTTGTAGTGACATAATACTACATAATATTATATATCATGACATGTCAGTTGTCTTTATTCTATGTATAGTTCCTTGAATTTAAAAATGCTTCTTCGATTTGGCGAAGAGTCGATAACATTCATGTGCAAGAATCAGGATTTTTATGTGTTTTAAGAGGAAGAGTCGTACTCATTGCTTTTATAACTTGATTGATTAGATATTAATAATACCCAATCACAATCGGTGTTTAGCATCTTTAGAAATTATACTGTATTTAAATGTGCAAGCAAGACTTCTATGTACTAAGAAAAAGTAAAAACTTTTCATCCAGATTGTTTTAAACTTGAATTCATCATTAAAATATTGTTATAGTAGATAGATATTTGATATATCATATGTGCTAAACATAAGTAAGGACTAAATGTAAGTCGAAGCTAAAGGTTACGAATTTTATGTCTCATATTTATATGTGCGCAACAGTTTGCTACATGCAATGAAAAACGATAAAACATCATTCCTTCATAATGTCTCAAATCAATCAATCTGAATTGACTATCTTAAAATGTTGGTCATAAATCCTAAACCATTTTCTTGCTAATGATTTTCTTTAAGTTCAAAGCTCAACTCATACACATTAAATCTAAATCTACGTTAATTTTATACTCATATTAACTTACATACGAACAATTCATGCTATCTGGTGCCCGATAATTACTGCACCATAGGAAACTCACAATCAGTTTCATGAATTATGTAAATTCTGTCTTGTTAAATACAGACGATTTTTATTTAATGACACTACACGTTATAGCAATATCGCGACAATTGTTACATGAAGATTATTTGCATACCTAAAACCTTCTACTTAAAAGTGGAATGCAAGATTCTATATTATTTTAAATCTTTCACTATAAGATTTTTTCCATAGTTATGTTTTATATACTGCTCAAAACTGAATTTAGAGCAGGAAATGTTTGTTCTATTTACATTGCATTTGCCTTTCCACAACCTTTAAAATAAACTTCACAGCATGCGTCTTATAATTATTCTCGTATATCATCTCTTAATTTTTGGTAAATGACTAACACATTTTCCTGCAATTTGTGCACAAACTATAACAGTTTTCAGTTACAACATCAGTATTACACTCATTATTATACAATAGGCATAAAACATTTATAATTTGTATTACAATTATACAACAACAGGTGTACTGATTTTGAAGTTATCGTAGAGTCTCTCTGCAAACGCATGCAAACGATAAACAGGTACATACCTAGTACATACATACCAGTACTACGAGACTGCGATTCACTAGTACATCCATAATATATATTTATGTGAAATTATGCAAACTCATTAAAAATATCCGCAAAACATCAAGGTACATAATAATAAATACCTACTAAAATCACATAATATGCTTTATCGTGGAAAATCCCATTTAAAACAATAACCCTTCTGTACCATGCATATTTCAATTATGCCATCACCACGAATTAAGGGTACAGAATTTACGAATTTAAACTTTACGAAGTTTACAATAAAGAAACCCATTACCAGAATAGATATTTCCGACACCAAATTTTTCATTATACCAAGTTAAAACAAAGTGTTTCAGAAAATATTAAATACAAAGGAAAAATGGGTTGAAAAAATCCTTTTTAGCACATTATAGACTTAAATGAGAAATAATTATATACATACATTAAACTATATAATATACATAATCTTATCTATTTGCATTACAACACCGAGACGGAAATACCAAAAGTATTTGGCCAGTCACCGTGCATAAAATACCCCTTCAAATCCCCCAACAGCTTGCTTTACACAATAGCCGTCATCAGAACCTAAATTTCTAAAAATAAATACTACCTAGTAAATCAATAGCTTAAGAATTACACTACAGACTACACTAAACATTAACATTGCATGACATAGTTTATATTAGTATATATAGTTAATAGTTAGTTTGTGTTTGTACATGGGTAGTACAATTATTTACATGATAGAATGCATTCGCATCTGAAGAAATTGTGCAGATAGAAGTATTATACAATGCCTTCAGGTCCACATTCTGTACATAATTATCGATACGAATGAATAAAATTACAATATATACATTTTAGGAATACTTAATAGGCAGTTGCATGGAGAAATCATAAACAGAAGAGTCCAATTGTAACTGTGAACCCGTAAAAATTATTTGTGTGACCCTACATGACATTTCTTCGGACTCTTGTGTGGAAACCATTGCCCGTGAATACATTGAGGAATCTGAACAGGTACAACTGCCCTTCCAACTTCTTTCATTGTTCTTGCATCAAGTACTAGCAAAAAGTCTTTACCATCGTCCCGGGCGTCGGATACAGCAGAAAGAAGATATCCATCTTCCTCATCTTTACAATCAGGACTTGCAATAAATTCAGGCTCTCCGGGGAAAAAATAGTCTTGGTCTCTCCACAATACTATCTTTCCAGTTTCCGTGTCTACCTTACATATCTAGAAACAACAGAAATGAATTATTACCTACCATAGCATAATTTTTTAATAAAATCCATTAAGAAAATACAAATGAAAAAACTGAAGACAAAGTCAGATACTCCAAACGCTAAAAACCCAGTCATACAAACAGGAAAAAGGTGATGATTTCAACATACATAAACATTCATATTATTTGTATTTCATTTGATTAAGTTTTGGAAGGTATGTGCAATAATGTGTTAAGAAAATGCATATGGAATTTAAAATTGTTTTAAATTAATCGAAGTGTAGAAAGAAATCTACACAAGCATATCCCTATTTCTCTCAAGTACCGCATTGGCGTAATATCCCGGGAGACAAGTACCACTTCCATAAATGTACTTGTGACGCTTGCAATGTAGTAGTGGATTTGTGCATGGTCCTTCGAATCCTGGTTCCCCAATAGACTGACTTGATAGAACAACTGTATCACCGCGTCGTATTGCAGTTGCAGTGGTGTTGGAAATAGTGACAAGATTTTCTCCTTTGGCAAATTCCTGGAAAAAAGTGACTAAAATTATTACCACACGCTCGAATTAAGTTGAGCTAATTAACATGAATGTTTTCTTACCGACTTAAAGTATGGGATGGGTAAGTTAACAAAGCTACAAAGGAATTTCTTCCTCTACTTGTACGAATCCCAATAGAGCATTAAATTATACTCAGGAAGGACTCGAACTATTTCTGTTTACGTACGTACCTTTACGCTTTTCGCGATTGGTAAAATATATCGTTGCACTAAAGAAGGATCCTCATGTCCAAGATTACCCCCTCGGAGACGCGTGATCATCATTTCATTAAAAACACCATCATTCGGGTAAGCATCGATATCAATGATTATCTGGTTATTTTCCTCGAAGGAATTCACAAAGTGGAAATAGAAAAATGGAACATCCGAATAATATTTCGTCTTTAAAACGTCTCCTGTTCTCTTGTCCACAATATGAAACCGATTCTACAAAAATTACATGAAAGTAATTAATAGACAATTAGTCTGGCAAAATCAGGGGTATTTAGACATTTTAATTCCCTGCAAGAAGAACCACATAATTTTGATCTCCTTACTTTTTCTGTAGGCGTCCATTCCATAATATCCCGAATTGCCTTTCCTTTCATTTTAGCTTCAGCCAATTTCACCACGTTCATCAACAGCGGTTGTTCTAATGAGAAAAGAGACGGCTTGTCAATTAGCTTCATGTGTCACTTTGCACATTAATTTAATGAGTTACTTTTTGAAACATTTGCAAAGAAATTTTTTGTTACCAATCATGACGATGTAGTTTTCTGTCATGGCGAAACTGTGGTAATAACTGAAGCATGTGCTCCAAGATGGGTAGATGGTTGCAAAAACTGTCGCTTTCTTCATGGCTAATTGAATCATGTAAATGAGTAAAAGTACAGGTAAAATAAAAGTTAAAAAAAATGTTATAATTAGCAAGCATCATTCCGCAACACAAATTAAGCATACACATACCTGCTTTGCAATCGTGAAAAACTTCGTATTGTAAACCTAAATTAATCTGTGGTAAGATTGTCATGATTCTTTGCTCAGAATATTTAGCAATGCAACGGTTTAACATTTTTATAGTTTTTTCTTACTACACGATAATTTTATGCATAAAATTTTCTTTATGACTGCATCGTATCAAATTAGACACACTTCATACCAAAATATTATCATGTAAGTCTTTCGCTTTAGTATTGTTTAGTAACTATACGACTGACTGTGTATAATAAACGGATGATTGTTATGCGTCATGTTTGCTAACTGCAAGAATTCTAAGTGATTCACTAAGTAAGCAAAGTGATTCACTAATCTAATATTATGGCCTTAGTTTGCTTCTTTACATAGCATTCCTAACTCCCTATAACAAGTTCTTAACACTGTGACAAAGAAATCGTCCCATTTACTTAAGAAAACTCCTCTTACAAAGTTGAGCCATCCAGCCAACTTCATTTAGCACTAATCATGACATAAAACTAAAAACTACACGTAAGGTCTATTTGTACACTTCCAGTGAAGAAACTAACTAATATGACAATACGATAAACTTGCAACTGCACACCTATTTCTTTTCATTAGAATTTCTATTTCTTTCTTTGTAACTAAATACGTGACAAATTTTTGTAGCGCTGTCAATTAGTACTTGCGTCACTACATGCCTGCTTTATCTTGTCCTACACAATACTACATTGCAAATTCTTTTTACCTTTTACACACGTAATATAATGCAAACAAATGCTTTTCCTACAATTGATATCTTCAGCTAAGATATTTTGACACAAGCAGCACTAATTCTTATCCTTTTCATCAAGAACTGTAGTACAAACTTATTTCGTAGAATATTTATGACCTGAAAATTATGTACACCTACGTCAGAACTTCATTACATGACAGTTATGAAGTAGTAATATAAATATGTACGTATCTGTACTGCGAATGAGAGCAAAGTAAAAAGTAAAACATACATGAATCAAATGCGTTCTTGCGTTCTGTTAAATGTGTAATATTGGCATACTCAATTCTTAAATGAACTTACCATCTTTGACATTACCAGAGCCGATATTAGGAATCTTCAGTACTTGGTATTTACAACCGGTAGTGAAACTAGTTCCAATGTTGTACAAATCACCTTTGGAATCCTTTATTGGATGAGCTGTAGCCATATGTATACCGAATATTTTGTAGAAATCAAACTGTCAAATAAATCAATGTCTTCAATTAATTAATGCCTATATTCTAGAATCATTTCGTTGATTAGGGTTTAAAGGTCCAAGATTTACAAATCTCGTGTGTAATGATTTTTCAGCTTTTGCTTTCAGCTGTCAATTGAACAAGGTGTCCACTATATCCTATAGAATTACATCGGTGCATTCATTTCTATATATTATGTAAATATACATCAAGTAAATTACCTAGTAGGTATACCTACTTGCAGATTAATTTCGCAGAAGCTATAGGCATAGTATTTTTTCGTTTGGTACAGTTTGTAAAATGAATGTATTATAGACACAAATGTAACTGTATAAAACTGGGACAATAGTGAAACTATAACAATGTGATCGATCATGAATTTGAAGATAAACATTATTTACCTTTTTCCCAGTTGACAAATTAGTTGGATTGATGTTGTGTATATGACAGGACTCGGATGTTGCAAAGATCTCCCCTTCGATTGTGAAAAGATTGATGGAATCATTATCAGTTATTTCCGCAGAACTCTGTTAATGAAATATTCAGTTTATTACTTCATATTTTGTAATTCAATGTAATAATCCTAAATCGACCCCATAGGCAAAAGCCTGTAAGGAGCGTATAAATACAATACAATACTTCATCATTTATTATTACCTTACCTACCTGTCAATTCTCAGTGAAACTACTACACAAGCATTATTAGAATTATGTATATGCATTTACGTTTCATTTACCAGATTATCTAGTGTACTAAGTCAGTAGATTTTTAGGATTTGCCAAATATATTATGGACAGACAAAAGATATATCCAATCTAAAATTCTGTAGTAGCTGTTAGTAAAACACCTAGCTAAACCAATAAATTGGTATAGCTAGGTTTTCAATTTTGTATAGTATACAGATAGGTATTATGTAAGCATTTGAGAACTGAATGTTTGCTTTGCTCCTTTACTGTTCAAATACTCTAAATATACAGTAGATGAAAGCGTTTTTGAGACTGTTTGTATAGGTTTAAGTGTGTGAATAATGTAGTTTAGCCATTTGTTTATAAGTTACCAGTGCGTTGATAACTCTTGAAAAGAAGCTTTTATTATCCATACATCCCTTGGTAGCAAATTCTGCAAATATGGGCTTCTTCGCTTCTAAAGCTCTCTTGTAAGCTTCGGATTGTAAAAATTTCTTTGAAAACAGGACCTGGTTAATAGAAAATATTTGCAGTAATTACTATTAATTCATTAACTCGTATCCCCAATGTTGCTGGAAGCTTGAATTGAAAATGATGAACTTACTCCTCCATTACGAATGTCAAACTTTGAAAGCATGGCATAACCATCGATGAAATGGTTAACGGTGACATCGCCAATATCGAATTTGCCTGGGCCGACACGGATGTAGGAACCATTGATCCAGTTAGGAACCACACCTGAAAATACATTAAGAAATATATCTATGTGAAAACGTTAATGATTTTCGTAATAAGAATTAAGCCTACCTACTTAGATTTGGCAATCAAAAAGTTAGTGATTTTGACCAATGATCTTTAATACTTAAAGTACATTCACACTATCATATGTATCAAATATGAAGTTCAACGAAGATTTGCTATAAATTAGAGCGTGCAATGTTAATAAATGTGTACTTAAGGCTTATAAATTGTGTATATAGTGTAGTTGATAGACAAAGTACGTGATCTGTTTAATACATAATATACATGACATACATTTACACTACATGTGTGTACCTTTTGAATTGCATTTCTCTTGAAATCGTAAACAAATCATTACTATAGTTGAAGAGAACAAGGAAGTTAACGACAGATTCACACCCCAATTCCAAATTCATATAGAGGCATAAACATAGTGCATGCCTCCTATCAATATACAGCCATGGTGTGTTACAATACAGCAAAATGCTCACAACTCAAGTCTCTGTCACTTAATTGTGGTTACAGCAATGGAAAAACATAAATCTACATAACACAGTAAGAATACAGGCAAGGCTTGTCTAAAGGAGAGACCAAAGACCTCACATTTGCATTGCACATATTCTGCTCATATGTGCAGCACTATTAAAGAATATAGATATAGACACAACTGTGCAATTGAAAAATACCGTGAGCTTGTTTTGGTATGGTATAGGTGTACATTCATGTAAATGCAACCATGCAACGCAACACGCGGAACTCGATCGTGTCTATCTGCAATTTTTGCAATGAACTCTCACTCACTGTCATATTGGGTTAAGTTGACTGATCTCTCATCAAACCAATAAAATGCAAATGCACGGCTCAACACTACAATATCATCTTGCTATATACATACCTATGTACTATATTCATTCATTTTCATTCGACTGAGAGGGATCCCACACAATATAGTAGTATTAATATTAATAGTATGGACATATGAGACATTGTCTTTAATTTTGCAAATGATACAAAACCTGCCGGACAGTTGGCATGAAGAAATCAGTACAGCGATCGAATAACATAAACTGATCAAGTGGTCTAATTGACTGTTTTCACTTTTACAAGTAGGTTAAATATATTACCCAACCTAATATACAATGAACATAAAGGGAATTTACTTCAATTACCAATTACAGCAATAATCTGAAGCTGATTTTTAGTTTAAGAGACAAATGTACATAGTTGCTTTATTCTATAAAAGTAAATGCATGACGATGATATAAATACCAACATGTAAATTGGCGACCCAGAAATTGAAGAACCTATATTAATAAGTTCAGCTAATTCTTACCTAATAGAACTAAAACCTTAAACCGCTAACTATATTCATTTTTGTACTACTTCCTATGCTTCCTAACGCGTTTTGTTCAATTTCATTGGGACTAAAGTCAGTTTACTGTTTATACAGAATAAACCTGACATTTTATTACCTACACATTTTGATTCATATAAGTTTTTGTTATTTTTATTTATCCACATATAATATTAGTCTCCATTTCCAAGCTCTTCAAAAATAACCAATTAGTACTAATATATTGCACTGATGCTTGGTAAATACCTAGGTAGGTATGTAGACTTTAGGTATACCTTGAAACGTGTGCAAAGCTACAGGGGTCAAATAACAATATGAAAGGGTAAGCAACGTGCTACGTGTATTGGTTTTATTTGGCGAACACTTTGACATAAATACAATAAATTGGTCTACGAATTTATGCACCCAAAATAAAAAATGTTGTAAATGTGTGACAGTACAGTGTGAGTGTGAGTATGACCTATTGGCGAATGCAGAGAAATAATGACCCCTTCCCTTGATAATTCCACAAACGCAAAAGAAGTGACACGAAGAGTAAAGGAGAATGTGTTCATTCAACCTGAGAGCAATGAAAATCTCTATCCTTAACATTGCATAACCAGTTTTTGAACACATATGTAATATTAGGTGTAGCTTTGATTTTCTAGCTTGCGTTATCCATACTAATCGTTTTGAATGCATGGACTATTGACTTTAGCTGTTTGCTACTTGCATCTATTACATACTAAAGTTCAAATGAACTAGTTACCTACCTAATTATTGAATTATTACAATTTGACTGGATTTGCATTCATCGCAGAATTAGATTAATATAATGATAATTACTTACGCCTCAAAATCTAAAAATATCTCGAAAATCCAAATTAATTTAATTGATTGTAGATTGCGCAGAGATAAACTCATGTGTTTAGCTGGTACAGTTATAAGAGTATTGGTCACATCATTGATGACGGTAGAAAATTTCAATGTGAAAGTCAATCCTAATGACACAAAAAATCTAGTTTGGCCTTGTACTATTAGCGTCAGTCTGTATTTAGGTAGGTACAGTACAGTTATTCGTCTTCTCTCTCTTTCCACAACAGGCAACAACGCAAACAAAGCAGTCGCAATTTAACATTCAAAATATAGGGACAAGTTCGAATTTCGAAATTTGACACCAAATCGAAAGCAAATGAGACCAGAGCAAAGAGGGTCGTCGAGAAGAGTCAACCCAAGCCGAAAAAATCATGCCACACTATTCCAGGTCAACAACAGACCATACATGATATAAAAAAGCTCAGCATTTTATAGTAAACAAATACATACGAAAGAATTCCGAATCTTATATCTTACTGTAATAATAATACATAAACAGAGATACTAACACATAGAACAATTATTAGTGTATCTCTGTCATGTAAATATCAGCAGTATGGATCTAATTGTGCACACTATGACTGTGCTATGGGCTGATAGGAACTTAAGTTATTTAACATACTATGTATTCTGTCTTTTGTACAGTGTGAATACAGATATGATACAAATTCTGCTATCAACCCATGTCATATAGTGTTTCATATTCACCATTCTGTACAATACAGATATATTCTTCTAGTGTTCCAATCTAAATGTCCAATTGTTCCCCATAGGTATACAAATATAGCAAGATTGAACAAGTACCTATGTACATAAAGCTATGAATGAATTTTTGTAAATTGTTAAGGATATATACAGACAGGTAGAAACAGTAAGCTGGTGTGTAATAATTGAATAGTAGGTATATACATTGTATTTGAACATACTGGTACATACGTAGGTATTGTTAATCTATTTAGAGTTTGTGCAATTCAGGTTAGTTTGCGTGCACCCCACACTACTGTAGCGATTCTGACATAAGGGAACCTCACACAAAAGCATTTTTGTGACACAGATGCAAATGCACTATAAAATTATGCACCGTCTGTACACTTATAAAATTGACCACCATCTGAAGATACAGTTATTAATAAGGACACAAACTACAAGGAGTGCTCATACAGTCACTACGTCTTGGGTACATACCTATGAACAATGCCTTGTGTTCCTCCACATCCACCGAGACGTACAATGTGAAGTACATGAAGACCTATACTAGTCATTTGTATATATCATACAATTGTTCATAGTCAATTTGAAAAGACGGTTAAAGTATGCTTATAGCTACACCTATTATATTGACATGTGTATAACATAGCTTTATGGTACGCTACTATTAGATTATGCAATGGTCTATGTAATATGTAAGTGGGAAAACGTTAAAGTCATGATCACATTGCGTCAACCTCTAAATCTTCAAAGAGTGAAAAAGCAGGCGAGAGTACTACAATGAAATAAACAATATATGTGTACGTGGTACAGTTACGGATAGTCAACCCACTGGTTATTATGATGACATAACACAACAGAGTTCATAACACA
>JAQFYB010007315.1:0-10981 GCA_034694085.1 Pogonognathellus longicornis
CATTTTTATGGTCACATTCATCACTTTTTACATCGTGTGAATAAATTGAGACTTACAAATTCTATAAGCATAATAATCAGGGTAATAAAATTATAAACATTTTCAAAGTAATGTGTTGTAATCTTGTAATGAACATCACTCTGTTAATATTTAATTTATTTCTTGAAAAAGAAGAAATACACTACCTAAAGCTGATTGTGTACAAACTAAATAATTATTTCGAAACAATATTTTAATATGGTCGTTGTTTTCAATAAAAAATCAAAAGGTTATTTTATATTATTATATACCGCATTAAAAATGACATTAATGTAATACGCCCTATTAAATTGAAAAATAACTACTTATAGCATGAAAACATGAAATAATTGAAGTAGCAAGAACTAAACATACATTTGTACACGCATAGTGCATTTGTAACATATACCTAAGTAAGGTCCATTATAAAAGTGTTACGGACTTCAACAAAGAGCTATACATTATAAACTCTAGCGGATATTATGATTTGTGTTCATACTGATAGTTAAAAGCAATAAGAGTCACTGCAGCTTAATGTATAAATCAGTCTGTAGTACTAGCAGTACACTTAAATGGATAATGTATAGTGCTAGACTGTGCACACATGAGAAAATATGGTTCATAGATAAACTATCTAAGTATCTCTTTCTTTTTGTCAGTCTCATGTCACAACACGTCAGAGAGCCATTTCTAATGGTCACATCATCATTCTGTAAACAACATTCTGATTGTTATCACCTCGTTGCGCTCATCTTTAGTGTATCATTTCATCCTGTCATTCCTTCAATGCTTTAGTCATCTATCTATATATAAAAAAGACGAACGAGTACTTGTACTCCACATACACACAACTCAGACAAACAGACAATTCCTTCTTCTATTTCTATGCAGTTTGTTCTTCACAATCGGCTTCATTGCATCTTACTCTCCCTTTATATTGATCTCATTACTTTTTAGGACTTCCTGAGCATACAATATAAGGACAAGCAAGTAATCAATTTCCTTGCGATGATTTTTAATCTGATTTTGCATTTTAACCATGTAAAAACTTAGTATGTCTACAATATACTTTTATAGTAACCAAATACAACCCTTTATGCATGTATGGTAGCGTTATAAGGTTTACAGTTTACAGACAGTAAAGAGGTATAATAATATCTGTTTAGTTAATCTCCTGGTCTTATTATTACAAAAACTAAATACTGGATGAGTGAATGTATGGCTAGGTAATGTACGTATCTGTGAATGGAGTGAGAGCACACACAGAATACTCCGGACATGTAAATGTAAATGGTGTGTCTGAAACTGAATCGAAGATTTATATTGTGTTTGGAGATTAGTATTCGTATTATTATTAGGTCTGGAGTAAATAAATAATGCTCTCACCTCACCAACTGCTAGGAAAGATGAAAATAGATAAGTTTTATGCGAAAGGCACACGAATCCACGTTTGAGGATAATGTGTGGTAGTCTAACATTACACTTGATGGTAATTCATATCTCGAGATTCTAATCTGATGGCAACATTACACAAAATGAAAATGAATACGAGTCTAAGTATTCTACAAAATGGGATGATGGTAAGTGAAAATCAAGCATCGTTTTCTTTCAATTTCAATATCCAATCACATTATCACAGCAATCAGTAACTGTGCAAGTGTGATTAAAGGTGTGGCTGAACACACTGAACAGTAATCGAGTACAAACACCCGTTTTCCATTGAAATCGCTTAAAGTCACTCCGCACAGCCCACACCGCACTGTTAGTAATACTCTTGTGATATCAATATTATTAATACAAAAGATAATCATAGGCTCATATATACCTGGACGGACTCTACTTAAGCTTTATAGCGTACTTTGCTCAAATTCTGAAGCAAATGGCCATATTATAACCGCATGCACGTAACTCGGTAGTTGCGTAATGGAATCGAGGTAAAAAGTTTCGGCATATTATGCTATATTCCTTGTGAAAGGTAGCGTCTAATGTCTGAGGGATGCATTTCTTGTTATATAAGCAAGAATGAGTAGCAATTCTATTTAGAATTCGTTTTTGTTGTATAAAATTGCACAAGATTGAACAGTTGGTAGCTATTATTGGTTATACTGTAACATTGAGGGCCAAAGAACCATCCGTTGCTGAGAACATCATAGAAAAGCGGCAAGTTTTATGGTTTTGCGTGATTCGGAAGAATAAGTGTAGTTATTGTAGGAATAACAAGCAATAAGTGCATTATCTACGATAGTTTGTATATTTTACAGCACCCGTAGTGTGATACGAGGATAACCCAAAAATAAAGCAAAAGCAAAATGAGGCATGCGTTTCCTGTTTTTATACCAGAACGGCAGAACCACACCACTACCACCTTTTCGTGAATTCAAGTTGGGTTTTGAGTCGCAAAGCTCTTGTTGGTTGGGTATTGAAACACATAATGCGTGTAATATAGTAGTTGTGTGGAATAAAACATTGCTCCATGGTTTCTTTGATGTTTCATACAAGTGTTATGTTAACACTTGACTAAAAACTTCTGATAAACTATCAAGAATGCTAACATACGTATTTACAATCAACAGCCCCACCATCAGCCACTTATAAAAGTGATATAGGTAGTTTCACCAGTCAAGGCATGGCAAGTCACACTTTGGTCGGGGCAGAGTCTGAACACACTACACGTTAGATTGCGGAGAGCAAAGGCAGAGAGCGTTTTTATAAAAAGGCGAGAATGAAAGGCGTCAATTAGCCGGTCATAAATCCTTATTTCAATTAGGCTGTACAGAAAGGCTTATCATAATGGTCCTTTCGGCAAGTTACCTTCAACTTGGTGGCCCCACGTACAAAATACACGTTGTACTCCTCTTATTGCACTCTCTCTCTAACTTTAGATCGCCATGCTCTAATCAAACATTATTTCTCTCGCTGCCTCTCATTCTGATGATAACTGTAATTTTCTAATGCGGAAAATGCTCATTTATCAATCATGTAAGAGCACCTTGGCTTTGGCCACTGCAGCCACTGCCACCGCCACCAACACACAACAACAACCCTGTATTATCCCTATATACACTGTAAGAATTATACATTACGGATTTCTATATAAAATATGAGAATCTACAGCCACAGCAAAAACATTCACAATTTATTTACTCGTAACGTAAAAAGTGACCTAAGTCTTTATAGGAGCACCAAGGTATTCTTTGTGTATTTTGCTATCGGACCTTCGAATCAATGTACATCGGCTGTTTAACATTGGTATTTCTCATATAAATTTGGCTTTTGCTACTATTATCAAATTATCATCATCATGACTTATATGTACACATTAATATTACACTCTCTACCGTTTATTTCAACAAAGGTGCTGTATTTTAGTCACTTGTGTAGTAGTTAGCTTATGAATTGTGCATTTATTGTTTAATGTTCATATATTCTTGCATCCATCCATCCCTCATTTCTGACTATAAAGGTTAATTACACATTTTCCATGGCACGTTAGCGTTTAGTGAGGCTAGGTCACTATGCGGTGCGAGATAAGTGACGATAAGTTGCTGTGGTAGATTCTCGACGCTAATAACGGACTCAAGTGAATTAAATTAACAAGCTAACAGCATGAAGACAAACAAGTGTGAAAATGGACTGTGTGTGGACTCTAGCAGTAATAACAATAACGAGCTCCCAGCTTAAATCAGACTCAATTATAAAATCTCAAGATCTACTACTATTTCTTTTGACGACTTGAATTATCTCAGTCTCAACATAGTTAGTAGTGCACTAGAAATAATAATGCCTTGATAAGTATATTACCCGATTGAAGCTAAGCAAAGCACACAGGTAAAAGTTTTATACTTGGAATTAGTAAGTTAAGATGAAATCTTAAGTTCTTTTCCCTTGTTACGTGTACTTACACACAACTACCATAGCAAAACTCAAGGAACTTATAAAATAAACTTATCTACTTACATTATTGTTAAGATATAGTAGATACATAAACTTAATATGTGAAAATGTGTATAGGCTAAATCTATAGAAATAATATACATATGTACAATACGTTGTGGTACGTGTGGAAGAGTGTTTAACTGTGCACACATTACTGCTGAATGATTGTATGGTGGTGGAGACTCGACCTCAATTCCTACACGACCTTAATGGCCCTACCTGGACTAATAGGAAGCTGAATATCTCTCAAATAAAAATCTAGTGGCCACTTTAATTTTATCTAACGAGTTTTCACCATGCGCACATAATAATCATAACATTGGTCTCAGTTAAAATAAAACATTGAAGGCAATGCTGAAGAACGATACAACGCTCGATAACGTAACATAACGTAACAACATAAAAACAAAGCTAAGCAAAACGAAGGAATTTCCAAGTGGACTCCTTCAACAAGGAAGAATATCAGTATATGAAAAGAAATGATTTTCTCTTGAATGAGATGGGAGCAGAGTTAAGGATGCATAGAGAGAGAGGATTTTTGATCCAAATCTAAATAACAAGGAAAGACGTGAGGGAGACGAGTGATATCTAAAGAAATTTGTGAAGGTGTCAGCTCGAAATGTTGAAGTCATTTGTCATTCGCCACAAGGTTCATTTATCAAGACGAGGCTTGATATGCAAGACAAGGATCCCTTCATTGCATAACATTACATTGCACACATATAAATGTATACAGCTCTATGTATTACTCCATATATATTCCTAGTTGCATATTATTATAGTAAATATATTTTTACATAGGTATACATACATAGGAATATAAAGTGAATTTGTATAGCACATATTTATTTGTGTCCCCTCAAGGGTCTTGTCAACCAACATCTTATGAATGTGTCCCTTCTTTCAGTTGTTTCCTTACACTGTAGCTCCAACTTATCATCATCTTATTTTCTGTGTTCATAACAAGCATTAGTTGTAACGCTAACTATGGCGAGAGAAGATATACAGTTCGAATGCATAGAAAAGACTGGATTCGACAGGGAAAACACATGTTTGTCTTTTTACTGGAGTCATTTCACAAAATCACCCTGCTGATCTAACCGACCCACCGAATGGTTTCCATCCGGTTGGACTTGCCTTAAAACACGGACATCCCTTAATACTTACATAACAGAAGAAGGCACAACTATGTACATACAAGAACAATACAAGTTTCCTCGTATCCAGTAATGTTATGACTAGAACTTTTATTATTTTATAACTGTATCGCAGTCAGGTTAGAATTTTTAGGGCCATTCTCGATGAAAAGTGGGCGATTGAGACGATGAACTACCAGAACAAGAACAAGAATATGAAAGTCTATGCGTTACGCATTCACCCAACCGTGAGACAGAGAAATAGTCTATCTCCATCTTTTTTAGTATATTGGGGGAAAATGCACAGAAAATAATTGCCGGGACAGAATAGGGTGAATTGCATGAACTCTCTCTCTCTCTCTGTCTCTCTCAGTTTTTCCTTTTTACTGTTATTATTTGCAGGATCGGGAAAAAGTAGGAAATACCTACACTCCTGAAAATAATAGTCGAAATAACTACGGGATTTTTATATAACATTAATGTTTATGTTGTTCTTATTGTTATGCGTGTATAAGAGTACTATGGTATTGTAGTATCAAAAAGACTGCGACAGTGGTGAAACAGTATTATCTTTTGTACATGAGTCGCATCATATGAAGATGGAAGGAGTATAGGTATGTGTATAATGTAGTGGTAGTGTATGTAGAGTCCGGAGTGGAGCATTGTCCATTCCGGTCTTCAGGGGGCTGGTGCCACTGGTGCCACCATCAATCTAATGGCATAATGCCACCGTCACCGTGGGATATTGCTTTCGCCACAAAACATTATATCCATTATACAACTTTCTACATAACATCTTTGCAGAAGAATACCACTGCACTACCATCATAGAATATCACATAAGAATAATATCATAGCATTCTTCGTATTTTGCCCTATCGCATTTTTAACCACAAATCCTCAATTGTGGATTTCGTTGACACACGGAAAGTAGTTGCTTTTTATCCGGCTTTAGTTATTGTCCTAAAGTACACTGGTACTGGACAAAGAAATAAAAGAATAAAGTCAAAGAGTCAAACCTTTAAAAATTCTTACATACTACACAACCAATGTAATATAAATGTGAAAATAATACGATGTAAAAACATAATATATACCTATATAGCTGTAGTTGTGTACAGTATTGTATTTATAATGTAAATAGAGGCAGGTATTATCAAATTTTTCTTCCATGTAAAAGTAGGTAATAATTTTTTCTCAAAATCCCACATACAACGAACATAAATAGACGATCAAAAGTATGTAGGTAAAGAATCCAATAATAGTAATAGGTGAAGGTAAGAAAAGCTTAAAAATGTTATGAAGGGATGAAGGAAAAGGGCAAAAGATGTAAGATCAGATCTAGAGAAGTGTTATGAATGAAAGGGTGTACTATTTTCAGAGTAAATGTGAGAACGAAGAAGTCTCATGGTGAGATGAAGACATGTGCACTTTTATGGACGGTGACAGGGACAAGACAAGACTCACGAGTGTCCACGCAGACTAAAAGGACACAAAGAAAAAGAATGGCTTAACTTCTTGCTCTCAACCTTACACTTACTTATATACACTTGGTAACTATTTATGAGTATTTATGTGCAGTACAGATATTGCACTAATGTAAAAATTGTGTGAGTAAAAGATGTTCCTTCTATCCCAGCAGTCACTGCCACTGGCTCTAAAACCAACAACAAAAACTATAAAGAAAAAGAAGCTCATGAAAAACTCATCATCCATCCAAACGTATATTACTAAAGAACTTGACCTTTCTCAAAAGCCTTCTTGTATAAAAGTTATTTGAGAATGTTTATATTTTGATATTCATGTTAATGCAAAGGTTTCAAATCACATTTAGGTACATATCTGTATATACAAAACACACACACACTGCAGGAGAATCATATCATACTTCGTATATTAGGTACTCACTCCTACTGAATTTTTATGCCTTTACCCAAAAAGAAAAGGAACAACGGTACTCGGTACTCGAGATGCTGAAGGGTATTTTTGTAAATTGCTCATATACATTATGTGAGTATTCATTTCATTGCCTAACTTATGCCATGTCGTCAATGCGTCCAATGTGTTGTTGTCGCTCTTCTAAGTTTTAGCCATAAAACATATGCTTTTTAACATTTTAACGAAACATGGACCCAGCCGGTCTACTTCTACTTGCACACAGACTTTTCCTATGTATTATTTCTCTGCTAAACTTATGTAATATTATAAACTATACAAGGCACATTATACCTAATATACCTTTTTGTAACCACCTACTACTTTACTGAATGTACAATGTCTGTAGAATAAAACACAATACATACATGTACATGGGAAGGCATGGGAAGGATTTTTGTTATATATAGTCGGCTAGAGAGAGATAGATAGATGATATTATGTTTCCCAGATCTCGCTCATCGCCAACCCAAAAGAAGATGTTGTTTCAATTATCCCATTTCGTTTAGCTACCAGACAATACTTCTCTGTGTATTTATACTTGACAGTAGGTTTCGTTTGAACTAACAATAAGTAGCGGGGAGTGTTGTTTGTAGTTGGTAGTGTGTTTTCTATAGATGTACACTATGGTATGAACTTCATAATGGAACATGGTATATTATTATAAATTGGCCAGCATGCATGCATGTAGTACATATGCATATATAGTAACATAGAACCGAAAAGAGAAAAATAAGTTATATAAGGATATAATATTGATGTTTGTATTTTGTATACTGAAAATGTGCTAGTGACGACGACGACGTGTGTATGGATATAGTTTGGTAAAAATGGTTTGAAATTTGAGACACATCAGGACATTTATTTATTTTTGCCCATGTAGGAGTTGGAGTGGTGAATTCTTGGATTTTGTCCGAAATTGGACTGAATGACAAGAACGGTCAGTTCTCCTACGTTCACACTCTCTCCCTTTCATGCTCTCTACTCCATCATTCATGTTTCTTGTTCTCTGGTTGATGCAATTGACATACTATTTACTTATTGTATTCTCCATTCCAAGTAATTCTAATTGCACTGATAGATTGACTTGTGTAGTAGTATATAAGTACTTGTGTGCATGTAGATGATATTTGTATGGATTCCATGGAAGACTTTCTTTTATAAATAATATGGTCTACATTATTATTATGTATTTCTAATACTACCAATGTAACTCGACTTACATTGAACACTACTACTGTATAGTACAAACTGAAGGAGTCACAAACGTTCATGGAAGTCGTCGTAACTGTAAAAACAAACATCTCACAGCTCGACAACAATAGACCTCCCACGGATCGTCAAGTTTCTTTTAAGATCTCTGGGAACCGTCGTCATCGTCCTCTTCTCAACTCAACCTTAGTCGAGATCCAACCTAACACTAACAAGGTAGTCCACCGCACTTCCATGTAAAGTAAGCATATTCATATTATACTTAGAAAACACACACATACTAAGAAAATTTATATATGCCACGAATTAAGACTTGCTATGCAATAATTCACACTAAACTCTTACATGATGTTGAATGATAACTCTCATGGATTTTGTTTTTCCATAATAAGACTAACTAACTAACACAAGCTGCGCAAATTATATACCTACATAGTTTGATAATGTATAGGAATACACACAAGGAGCAATGTAATGATATGGTAAAAGCAAGAGCAACCTTGTTAAAAGTACAAATAGCATTATATGAAACAATATTATTATTACTATTGCAAATACCTTATATCTACATATACCTTGAAAAACAGATAAGTAGACATTTTATGAACACAGACATTTATAAAGGCATTTTGGATAATATGGATTTATCGTAGTATGGAAAGCAGGAGTGGCAAGTAAGTGAGTTAGTTGTTGTGGAATGAAGTGGACATGGACATAAAGTCAGAGTGAAGCATTGTTAAGGTCTGCTATAAGTAGTGCATAATGGTTCAAGTCATGTCATAATATGAAATAGTGTTTTGTGGGTTATTTGCTTGAGTGTGTAATGTATTTCAGTAGTTAGAGAGTGAGTGTAGCTGTGTTGTGCTACCAAAAGAGTATAGTGTGTAGTGTGTACATAATATTAAGAGCTGGAAAAGTAGAAGGGGTGTTTGTGTTGTGTGTGATGTGATGTGAGCGGAATATTATGGTGTGCTATTTACTATGCACCGCATATTCATCTAGCCATGTACTTTACTACTACTTCTGCTAAAGCAACGAACGAACGAACCCGTCCATCCATCCATCCAATCCGCTATCAACATCAACATATAGCATCTACGCAGGGAACCATACGTATCAAATATCAGAACAGGAAAGTAGACAGATGCATTGGTAACCCGATACTCCTTATGAAAGAGACCAATATTTCGTGCCTAAATAGGCCGAGGAAATCTTGCCATGCCATTAACCGTGACTTGCCTTCACTTCAGTCTGTCATCTAAACCCAAACTAGACTAAAGTCACCATCCTTCCTTTGCTTGCTTACTTGCCTTTGCTTGTCTAACTCTAACCTGAACTCACAACACAAAATGCACAACAAACTCCGCTTCTCATGTTGTTATGAGTATTACTTATAATAAGCTGAGATAAACGTAGATATACATATACGCAGTAGCCGTAGTAAAGCTATCCTGAAGGGAATGCACTCAATCGAGACAGAATTTCTACATAGAGTAACCTCTAGCATTTCTTTAACAATTCTGATGGTATGTCCCTCAGCTAAGAAATCACTTTGTTCAGTTGAGTAACTTTAGAAATTGTGCATGAGAAATTCATAATTCATACCTGGACATGTTTTTGGGTGGATCAAAAATATAAGTATCGCTGTAAGATTTGAATATAAAGTATGCAGGAGAAATCAAACTTTTTATACCTACCCGTGTAAAGGTTGTAAATGTTTCATTAGAAATTGATATTATTTATTATTTATTACAGAAAAAATAACTTCATGCGAGAGCAAAAACAGATTTTAGACCTTCCGGTTAATTTTGTATCGTAGATTTACTAAATGTACATGTATGGTGCATGTATACTATTGATCATTTGACATCTTAGAAAATACGCTTCATGGATTTTTTATGCTTCTGGAAAGATATTTTACATATTATGATTTCCTTGTGGAATGGCACGGTGTGGCATTACATTACATTTCAATATTCGATTGATTAGATGCATGTCACTGAATCCAATACAGAACAAATGAACAAATTTATTTTTGTGGTTCACATCATCCTCGTAATAATAATTCTATTCAAAATAAAATATGTTTAGCTCAAGTGTAGGAAGTCTACCTTTACCTCACCCTGCTGTGAATCCAAGTATTGAATTCCATACCTGCATTTGCATCTGACCAAGTAATGTGATATGATTTGTTCTACTTACGTTCTGCATTTATTTCGACGAGTGTCGATAACACATCTCTAGGAACTTGGTACACAATACACAACATACTACGATTTAAAACAAAAAAGTTCAAAAAATTTGATTGCTTACATATTACTTGTGGTATTTGGGTTTCTCAACGGAAATATTGAACTATACACTCATTATTCATTAAAATGAAATTTCAAAATTACAGAACTACGAAAAAATTCTAAACTAAACATATTAGCTGCACTTTGAATCTCATAGGTAAGCTTTTTTACAATTTGTTCAGTAATAAATTATACCCCCAAGAAGAATAAAAAATCTACAATCATTCTGTTAGATATTTCAACTTTTAATCGATTCGGGGTATTAAACGGCTGCTATGTGACATAAATTACATTTAGTTTGAAAACTAGGATAGGACAATGCGTTTGTATTCACGACGTATCTGATAACAGATAATGTAGGCAGTGGCGTATTTAGGGGGGGGGCTTAGGGGGCTGAAGCCCCCCCCCCCCAAATTTTTGGACTTACACTAGATAAAAACAGGTTTCTTT
>JAQFYB010007316.1:0-10979 GCA_034694085.1 Pogonognathellus longicornis
TCTCGTAAAACTACATAATTTCGCAGTTTTAGGTTCGTAGATTGGAACTACGAAAGTAGAAGGTGAACCCATACTATCTTCTGTATAATGATTGCTGTGGCCAATGTGTACATAAAAGATTTTTCATGTTCCACGTGTAAAAAATGTTTCTACATCACTATTACAGCAGCATGAAAGTGATTCTATTAAGTTATTATGTTTTCTTATTAGCAATTAGCAAACAGTAGGTATAAGTGTAAGTTACCTACAGAGCACGCAGAACTAGAATTGTGGTACATAGTCCTATACATGAGATATACACTTAAATAAGGGTAATTTGTCTCAAAGTATTGTACACATTACATACATGTATGGACTTTGCATTTATAGTTACAGTCTACAGAGTGCAGTAAGTTAGTAAAGTAAAAAGTATACCTAAGTAAAAAAAAGTGAGAAAAAGGTTGTCCTAGCCGGCAGATCAAGCCTAGACTGACTCGTGCATGATAAAAATGCTATGATTATTTGCTGGTGCTGCAAGTATTATGTATGTGTGCATGTTTCTTGCATTTGGTACTCTGTATATTTCACCCACGATAATATGATACGGATACGACGACGACAACAACGTGGTCGTTTCTATTCGGTACTGAATTGATGCTGAGGCTTGTTTGTTGACTCCTTTTTACCTTCTTCTTCTTCCTCTTTGACTTCTTTCAGCATTAAAAGAATTGCAAGAAGTGATTGTTATTATGAAAAGAAGAATGTCTGTAAAAGAACACGTAAGAAGGAACTAAAGCCTTGAGTGTATTATTTCTCGATTGGCAGGACATGACATGAAGTGCTGGTACTACACACTGACACTACTACTACTACCTTCCTACAACAATTACACTTGTACACGTAACACTTGAGAAAGTGCAAAGAATCTTCTGTTAAATTGTAAATGGATAGGTTACATACATTACGACTGAATGAGTAGAAATTTTGATCAGATTTATTATGTTATAAAATATGGATGAGGTTCATTAGTAGTTTATCAGTCTTTGCTCTTACGTCTTACAGTCGACTTGTGCAACACTTTTAATCAGAGAGCTCGCTGTGCAAAATACAAAAAGAAAAACATTGCTATATCATTTGCCAATAGTGTTGTACAAATTCTTCAGGTTTTTCATAGCGTCTATTATTGCAAGGGACATTTCTAGTAAATAGTCTTCTGAGTGAATCGCGAGTTTTTAGAATACAAATACAACAGCTACGACACATTGCAGAATTTCTTGCACAACTTGTTACGTAATCTTAATACGACAAAATAATGGCATCAACACATCTTTCTTTTACAAGAAGCAACGTTTGCTTGACTACAATAGCCTTAGTGCTCCTTATCATTACTCTGTGCAACTGCCAAAAAAGATTTCCTGACCCTAGAGGAACCTATGTCATTCTCTACGAACACGAAAGCTTCAGAGGTATGGAAATTTGCATATAACTTGATTCTACATTTAAGTCAAATGAAATAGTGGTACAAAAATTCATGTAGGTAGTTATCATTCTGTGTGTGTGACTGAGAAATTAATTGTTTCATGTAGGAGGAGAGCATGTGGTTAAATTCGAAAAGAGTTGTGTGAATTTAGAAGAGAAATACAGCGGTTGGGCATCATCTGTGGATGCTCACAGAAGTTGTGCTTCTGTATGTGGTGACAGGAATTGTGCCGGTGGTTGCGTCAATGTTTACTCAAGGCAAGGAATCAGTAAATTAAGACTCGTTGGACTCAATGATCAAATTAAATCTGTCAAGTCCTGTTACTCCTAATAAGTCACTTAATATCTACACTCATGTACTCTAACTGAAATTACCATTAATTAATGCTCTGTACCGTACGCGAAATATTGTATTATAAATTGTAAACATAAAGAAACTGATAAAGATAATTTCATAAAAATGTATTATATTGTGTATGTATTTAGAATTTAGCACAAAAAATGGCTAGGTATGTTTTATTAGTTCACTTTACAAATCAGTCACGGAAAATTACAATAATGTTTATGTTTATAATGTTTTAAAAGTAAGGAAATGACAAGAAATAATATAATAATAATAACAATGAATGTAATGTTTAACTTTTGTGTATATTCATTTAAAAATAAATCTTCACAACAATTCACAGCTCATAATGTAATAAATGAAAGTTGTAAAGAAAACGGTCTACTTAATTATAACTTACATGATATAAGTTAATGCCTGATGTATATAAGAAGCTTAAAGCTTTACATTATTTAAGTTTTAAAACTATTAATCATCTCCACTTCCGTCATCGTCGCCTAAAAGACAACCTTCTGTCACATTTGCTTTTACAGCAAAGTCCGTGCTCTGTGTCCACAAACAAAATGCAAAATTACAACCATGCGTTTAATTGAGATTAGACATCATAATAGTATCACTTTAATACAGATCAGGGATCACTTACTTCAGCCATGGTGCAGGAAAACGTATCATACGCCTGTTGGTCAGGTAACTTTACTCGCATTTTAATTTTGACAGCCGTCTCGTCCGTCACACTAACTCCGGACCATTCGAAAGTTAAATTTCCAAGAGGCTACAATAAACAATAACACCCATAAACTGTAGATTGAGAAAAAGAGGATAATAATTCAAACGATTCATATTATATCACAACAATTTTACCACAAGTTCCGTTTCAGCAGCAATAATATGATCTATTAGGCACTCATCATCCTTTATGAAATACAATCGAGAACAGAATTGTTCACCATCGTATATTATACGAACCAGTCCATTACCAAGATCATCAAATTCTGAAGGAAATCAAAACGTAAGTTCAGTGTTACTTTTGTTACATTTATTATTCAAAATATCATGAATGGGAATTTATAATTCAATGAACAAACCTGCGTTAGAATCTAACGATTCACTAATAAATAATTGGGCATCACTATCAAACATTGAGTCTTCTTCATCATTGTCATCGTCATCATCATCATCGTCATCATCATCTTGGTCGTTGTCTTCTTCATTGCGATACATACCATACTGCGGCATCGAGGTACTAGAAATCTGTTGATTCACGTTTTGGGATACAACACTAGGAACGAAAATATCCGAAGTTATCGGAATACTTGGCGTTGGATCGGTAGTTGTTGAGCCAGGGTTAGAGTCTAATTTTCCTAATTCAAATTTAAATGGAGTTGTGGTAGAAGGATTGTTGGCAAATTCGGAGAACCCGAATTTGAATTGAGTTGGCTTTACAACTGGATTAGTCACACTGGTATCAGGAGCAGGAGTAGGCTGAGTAGGAGTAAATTGAAAATTAAATTTAGGTGGACTAATAACAGTATTGGCATTGGACGAATTGTTTATTCCCGAAAAACCAAACTTAAATTGAGGTGGAACGACTGCTGTGGTAGAAGCAGCACTGATTGATTCAGTTTTCTTGGGAGACGCAGCGGGTGTCAGAAGTTCATAAAGTTGTGATTCGGTAACTGGAGTGCACTTGGGTGCATTTATTCTTTCAGGTGGATTTCCAGCGGCAGAGTCAGTTATTTTTCGGATAGGTTCCTTTGGATACGTTGGCAAAACTCTTCTGTCTAAAGCACTGAAGTCAAACGAATCCGGATCGCACCCTCGACAACCAGGGCAGGTATGTCCAGGTTGAAATGTCCCACAAGCGACACATTTTACAGCCTCTTCACGATTATTAATATAACACGCTGGACAATCCCAACTTCCTTGTGGTTTTTTGAATTGCTCAAAGAGAGATTTCTGTTGTAAATTTTCTTTAGGGGCACTAGTTTCGTTTTTCTGAGAAATGGAGTCTCCTTGTGTAGCAAGAAATGCGATCATACGTTCCATAGTCGCTTTAAATTCAGCACACTAATCCAAAAAATAAATCAACATTTAATTAAACAGTCGTACTTTAACAGGTAATTCGGTTGTAGATATTTCAAGTACCTTATCCTCCTGTCCAAAGCGGCAAGTGAAAATTTCCATTTTCCCGTCTGGCTGCTCCTGATCCGCAAAATCCAAGGCTGTCCATTTTAATACTTTGGTGCTTCCCTGATGATATTCGATCACTAAATCTTTTGTGATAAGGTGGTTGCACGCCAATTTATAAACTCTTTCTCTCCACATTACAACGCGGATTTTGCGATCATTATCTTTATCTTGCAGGATCATAATATTTCCAACGCCACGTTCTTTCCATTCTTTGGTTTCCTTCACAAATCGGTAGATTTTAGCTCTGTGTTCGAATAGTGCATTTTCATTTTCGTTTCCTTTTTTTACTTCCACAAGTGGCGGTAATGGAATTACAGGTTGAAATTCCGCTGTTGGCACAAATTCCTCAACGGTATCTTCACTCTCTTTACCTTCGATTCCAGGTGAGGATTTAATGGGAGTTGTCAGATTCCCAAAAACTGGAAGGCCACTTCCAACAAATGCTTTACCACTTTGCCAACATGGGAAACCAGTGGAAGCCGCATTTTTTGCGAGATCTCCAAATGAAGGGGCGGCAGCAGCGGCCAAGTTAATACTCGAGAAAGCCTCCGCATTTAACTCTTTCACTTTGTTGTCTGGATTTGTAAAAATTGGCTTGGCGATTTCTTGCTTTTTCTCTTCTTTAGAGATTAGTTGACCGAACGCTGGCTGGAAACCAAATGGTTTAGGAGTTCCACACGACAGACATTTAATATCTTTTGCAGGGTTATTGACATAACAAGTTTCACAATCCCAACTTCCAGAAGGTTTTTTAAATAGTTCAGACAATGGCTTTGGTTCTTCCTTTGGTTTTGCTACCTCCTTAACCTTTTCCGTTATTGGTGACGAATCTCCTTGTGTTGCCAAGAATGCGATCATGCGTTCCATAGTCGCTTTAAATTCTGCGCACTATTGCAAATATAAACAATATATATAATTACATATAACATAATAATATACTTTTCGATGCAATCCAGAATTTTAGTTTTAAATAAACCTTGTCTTCTTGTCCAAAACGACATGTCAAAATCTCCACTTTTCCAGCAGGCTGTTCCTGATCCGCAAAATCCAAGGCTGTCCATTTTAATACTTTGGTGCTTCCCTGATGATATTCGATCACTAAATCTTTTGTGATAAGGTGGTTGCACGCCAATTTATAAACTCTTTCTCTCCACATTACAACGCGGATTTTGCGATCATTATCTTTATCTTGCAGGATCATAATATTTCCAACGCCACGTTCTTTCCATTCTTTGGTTTCCTTCACAAATCGGTAGATTTTAGCTCTGTGTTCGAAAAGTGCATTTTCATTTTCATTTCCTTTTTTTACTTCCACTAGAGGTGGTAAGGGAATTACAGGTTGGAATTCAGCAGTAGGGACAAAGTCGTCCCCTCCTTCATCTCCATCAACCCTATCCCTAACATTATCGTGCCTTACAACAGCGTCACCGGCAGCTGATTGGGATGCCACAACATTTGCAAACACCTCATTTTTTCCTCCTTCAAAAAAGCTCTTTCCATCTCCAAACGCTGTAGCAACTCCACTGTTAGATAAATCCCCGAAAGAAATTGCAGAAGAAGCCTTCAATGCAATATTAGAAAAGGGATTTACATTTCCTTCCGATTTATTATCGAAATTTGGTTCTAGAGGTTTGAATGTTGGAGCAGCAATTTGGAAGTTGTGTGTCTGCAAACATTAAAATTAACGTTTTTAAAAGTGTGATTTTTTTTAAAGTTTTTTAACATTGATTTTGACTTCTGAATTTGTTTACTTACATTGCTAACGGCATTGTTGTTGTTTCCCATTCCCGCGTTACGATGCTCTGGAGGTATTGTTACACTCAATATGCTTGAATAGGAAGAACTAGGGACAGTTGGAACTTTTTCTGTGTTGGAGACAACAACATTTTCTGGAAATAGAGTTTTGCCTTTAATTTCTTTCTTTGCAACCGGGGTGGTGGGAGGTGCTGATACTTTTGTCTCCGGATTTTCAATTTTAGAGGGAGTAGTCACTATGGGCTGTGTAACAGTAATGTTAGAATTCTTTTCTGCTGCGATTTTGAAAGTGTTCACAGGAACTGGGTCCACAGCAGATGAAATAGATGTTGCCGTCAATGGGTTGTGGTTAGCAAACAAACTTGATTGACCAAAGGAATCTGTTGAGGAAACTTGTGGAGATGGCTGCCATAATTTTTCAGTCAAAAGAGGATTGGCAGTCAATGGCGCTTGCAATTGGACCTGAGGGTACAAACTATCAACTGGTTGAGAACCCAAAGAAGTCGGTGGTATGAACTGATTTTGACTAAGAAGGCCAGCTAATAGCGATGTTTCGTTAAGAGGCACTGCTCCTGGTTGTGGGACTCCGTTTCTCGGCACACCCGGTACACCGGCACCAGCTAATGGATTTCCAAACAAGGGATTACCATAAAGGGCAGCCAGCATTGGATTGGCATTGAAGTAAGGATTATGAAATGGCGAAGCGGCGAAAGGAAATCCGAAACCAAATGCAGGGTTCGGTGGATAGTCAAAATACGGTGGAACTTGTTGAAGCTGTGGGTTCGGAATAAATGAATTTTCGTTTCTACTAGTATTTTGGTTGGCATCCATTCTTTCATTAGATTTAGAGGAACTGTCCGCTCCTTTGGTACCATCGGAAACCTTTTCTGATGATTCATTAATAGTTGAGAGTAAATCAACTTTCCCCCGTAAGTCTTTCATGTCGTTTTCAATCCTTTGAACAGATCCCAAGATTTTAGCTAGTATGTCGTCATACCGCCTCTCTAAATTACGGATTTGAGTTTCAGCCCTATCCGGAGAGCAGATGATTTTAGGACTATATGATTCATCAACACACTCAACACCATTTACTGCTTGAGTCAAAGATCTAGTCGGTGTATTTATTGAAGAATTTGAAAATAACATGAGGTGGTGGCTAAGTCCTGTTTTTGGCGGACCGGTTCCGGCTCCAGAACGATTTAAATTACTATTACTTGATAGATTTAAGTCCTGATGAACCGGAAATGAGTTCGATGAAGCAGTGGATGCAGCAGTTTCAGTTGATTTTAGAAGTTCAAACCACTTTTGGTTACCGTTACGTTGATCTTCGCTGGTTCCACAACCTCTTTCCAATAGATCACAAACTATCCAACAAACAATGTGACTTAAGTTTACTTTCTTCTCCAAATGACAAATTATATTTGCTCGAGATTTTTACAACAAAACATATAATAAGTAAGGTAGATATATTATGAAAAACTTACTTCTACAAAGAGCTTCACGACTTTTGCGGTGCTTGTAACTAGACTTGTAATATTCTAATGCTTTGTCTAATTCCTCTGTTTCAACTAAAAACTGAACAGAAAATATGTCAAATCAGTAAAATAAATCATTTTTGTAATGAATGTAAAAATGAAAACTTACATCTCCCATTAGCTTCAGAGCATCAGCTGAATTTGATGGATTTGTTGTCAAATATTTTTCCATGTACCGTTTGGCAGCACCAAACTCTCTAATTCCGGCATAATGTTTGGCAAAACTGAAACATCGCATTGCTCTCTGAAATAAATTATCAGAGCATTTACAACTTCCATATTATGGTGAACTAACCACCTATTGCGTATTTATTGGGCGTTAATTTGAAAAATTGTACACGCTAACCCAACATTTTCTACAAAACATAAAACATAATAACAATACCTCCCGTTCTCCTTTAACTTTTGACAATACATCGTGTACATGACTGTCCAATTCTTGTTTATTTTTAAACATTGTGAAGAAATGTGTAAATGTCACAAATGACAACTCCTGCAGTAACAATCCGGTACAATCCTCCGAGTCCTTCTTTTACGACTTTTGTTTCCGATGCAGTAGTTGTATCTAAAATAACCGGAACAAATAAAAAAGGGTCAGGGTCAATCATCAATCGCAATAATGAATTTCATAGTTTATCAATGCGGCTTAAACACAAACCGTGAATACGGCTTACTTTGAACTTAAAACTCTGTTTATAAGAGTATGAATGATAAAATATCAAAATTTAAAAAAAAAATTAATAATTGTTGTACCTTTTCACTCAAAATGAACAGGTTTTGCCAAATTCTTGATTGTGTTTGTTACCTTCAAACTTACAATTAGTAGTCCAGTTATTTTTAACTTTTTTAACTATTTAACTGCCTGCATAGCAAACAAAAACAAACTTTAAATTGCAGCACAATCAACAAAAGTAAAACGACTAAAGTTTTATGAACGTTATGCCAGCATTGAGTTTTACACTGCAAAAATACGTAGGTACAACAGTACCCAGTAAACTATTATAATTTGCTCATTGTGGCTAATTCTAAATTCACGCACACTTTGCCAATGCGTCACAGACAGACAGGCACGCTATCAATAGAGGTGCCTTGGTTTACTGGGTAATAATTTGATGGTGTTAAACTTGACGTTGCCGACACCGAAGCAAGAGCGAATCATCAACCAAAAGAAAAAGTAACTTTATCTCCCGCCAAGTTCTGGGAACTCATTCATTCTGTTCTTCAACCTTGTACAATTTTTACGACGCACAAACGTTATATTTGCAAACTTGATGTTTCTTAATTCAAAGATAGTCGTGGATCGAATAAGTTTAGATGCTGTAAGTTTAGATGCCGTAAACAACGTATTTCTCCGAAGCACATCGAATGAAGAACATAGGCAGCGGAACTTGCCGAACCATTGAGGACAATGTCTCCCCGAAAATTTTGCCAAAGGGACATCGTTGTCCCCCCAAAATTTACGCAACCATTCTTTTTACCTTAAAATTGCCAAAAAATAGACTTTTTTCGCGCTACTTACGAATTGAATGTACAGGGTATGCCAATCATCGCTTGCCCTGATAATACATGGGCAATACTTTCACTTTGTTTTGCCTGCGCGTATTATGTTATCACTTGGGCCGAGTAATGTGTCGAAGGCCGTATCCAGGATTTGATTTCGGGGTGGACCGGTAAACATGTTTTTATAAATGACAATGACGCGCTAATATCGCGCAAAGCGTGAAAAGTTTTAGCTAAATTGAGCCAAAATCAAACTATAAAGTATAAAATTAGCACGATAAATTTCGAGACATAAGGGCACTTTTCTGCCCTGAATCACCTCTTTTTTGAGATTTGTTTTTTAATATATTATAATATTTTGTTTATAAATGTCTGCAATTTTACCATTCACTGTCCCGTTAAGAGGAAAAATTGCCTCATAAGTCATAAGTGAAGCATACCTTTCAGAAAAAAATCGTAATCCTCTTCCATTTGTTCATTAGCCCAGGAACAAAAATTCACTCTTATTGGATGGTTTGTAGGTCGCAGAGCATGAAGGATATTCAAGTGTAAATTAGAGGGACACTTGACCTTGGTATGCCAGTGGCACGCTAAGCGTGTCTTCATTCTTCGGAATGACTCCCGGGGACTTAAAAACTGTATTTGCCATCACACGAGCTGTTGCTTCTTCACCTTCGTCGTCCTTATATACGCGTGTTTTTAACATTGTACACAGAGTTAATTTTCATAAATTTAATCACAAATACACAATATTCAATATTTCTAACCCGTGATGAGGCTCCATTTAAAATCCCCTGCGAAACAAATATAATTCTTGTCTTGACCTTATCACGTCAAAGTTGTAAAAATATTCAAATTTGACACTCTATGAATATTGTCACATGGACCTGCCCCTTCAAGAATATGTAAAAATGTCGATCCTACTCTACCCTACGATTTTTCCGTACCTATCCATGTATCTAATTTTGCCGGTTTTACTGTACAAAAGGTTACGTAGTCTGGTGCTTAATTGAAAACTGAATTGTCTACAGGTAAAAATGATGTCTCATTTCATAACATGCTGGCCTCGGAGTGGCTCATAATGCACAACCAAAAATATGTGAAAGTATCGCCTATGTATTATCGTCGCAAACGATGATTGGGATACACTATATTATATTGCATATTATTATTATGTTGATTTTAGTCTAAATAAGCTCACTTATTTCGAGCTAAGTGTAAATAATTAGCTCATTTGTACCTATTATTGGGATTTTATACTACCCGTAATGAAATCCGAGATACGGCTAGTCAAAATGTAAAAATTAACACTTTCGCGATTTTTCATCCACAAATGTCCCCCCACCCATAAACATCTTCCGCGGCCCCTGATGACGAATAAGAATTTTGAGAATTCAGATTGAGACGTCGTTTTGTTCGTTTGGCGATGCGATCGTGGGAGTTTTTAGCGTGAATCAAATGAGACGTTTTATCGCGTTTCTGTTCAACATAAGAACAAGATTTCCTTGGTGTAATCCAAATCGGTAGAATTTTTTAAATGTGTTATTGAGCTACCTACTTTTAATTTCACGTGCAATATTAAATTTTTGATTTTATGGGCATTATTGGTGTATTGTTGACTTACTTTTGACTTTTATTCACTATCAACTATTTATTTTAAAAATTTCGGATGAAATATACAATCAATTTAACATCGAATCATCTATATATTAATACTCTGTTAATATAATAGTATTTAAGAAGTGTTGTTTAAATTCAAAATTGTTGAAACAGTCAACAGACAGTGCAGTGCAACGAAGTAATCCGCGAATTTGATTGTGGCTGACGTGACAGCTGATTATATTGATTTCCAAAAAGACAGAATTTAGAATTTGAAGATGTCATATAAAATAGCGGAAGAGGTTGCGGATCAATTAGAGTGCGTTGATGAACAGTTATTGAATGTTACTGCACTATTTCGTAAATTAGATGGTTTAGAGCACGATGAAGTTGTAAATAAGGTGATAATTCATAAAATATATTTTACATGCTTAAATCATTAATGAATTAAATATATACAATGATTACAATGTATCAGCTGACAGATTTGAATACTTTAAACTAATGTCTGATTCTATCCACTAATGGACCTTTTGCTTTATTACCGTTTGGTGGGAGCTCAAAAGCTGGGAGGCCTAAAACACCTGTGTTAGACGTCA